>PVHP010001662.1:51290-101016 GCA_004024765.1 Zapus hudsonius | reverse complement strand
TTTCAGAGTTCTGGTCTTCCAAACTCTTATCAAAATGGCCCCTTAAGCTCTGTTTATAGCATTTTAGGGCTTCTCTAGGTCAAAATTCCAAACTCTTCCACATTCCACCTTCAGACATGTTCCAAAGGCTGGCCTATGAACCAATGATCAGGTTTATCACAGCAATAATCCTATATCTCAGTACCAAATTTCTCTCTATTACTTTACTTGTTGCTGTTACCAGATATCTGATAAGAAGCAGTATAAAGAATCAAGATTTATTTTGGGTCACAGCTCCAGGGGGAACAATCCATCTTGACAAGGAAGGTATGAAAGGAGGAGAGAAGGTTGGCTGGTCACATCTTATCCATAGTCAGGAAAGAGAGAGAGAGAGAAAGTGCGAAGTGGGGCTGGCCTACAAAACATCAAGGACTACTTCTAGTGACCCACTTCCTCCAGCAAGGCTCCACTCTCTAAAGGTTACACAACCTTGCCAAGCAGTACCACCTGCTGAGGACCAATGTTTAAACACATGAGCCTATGGGGATACATTTTGCATTCAAACCACAGCATTTACTAAACTGGAAATGAGTTTTTCTAGTCTTCTGACATATGTCATCTGTTGAAGAGACAAAATTAAAATATAAAGATCATTGTGAACATTTGTATTCTGTATACATATTCCCTTTCTCAGAGGAGGTTCATAATAATAAACTGAAATGGTCTCAAGCCATTTTTAGCTGTGAAATTCATGTGACCACTGACAAATACTGGCAATGTGATTACACAGCATTTAGATTAATTCAGTTGCTCTCACCTGGATCCATAAAAAGTTGCCTTTCCCCTAGTAGTCAAAATCTGCTCTTCAGTTGTCATGAAGCAGGTGGACTGTAGTTTATACTACATGATTTCCATAGAGCCTGACAGGCATAATGAAATAGAAAAGCTAATTTGATTTTGCAGAAGTTTCTTAAATTCCAGAGAGGAATCAGGAGGTGAAACCTAAGAAAGGTTAAGGCACAGAGTGAAAGCAGCTGTCTCTTTGAGCTTAAGTTGGGATGATAGGCTTCCAGCTTGAGGGGAATAACTGGCCTCATGTACTTTAGTCATCATAATCTGGGTCAAAAGGACTTTCAAAACAGTTTTTGATCTAATTTTACTAAGGGTTTTGGGTTCAAGGCTTTGAAAGGTGTTTCACAGCGTACAGGCAAAGAAATGTACTTCATAAATACCTTTCTCATGTGAATTTTTACAAAACCTGAACAAAGCTTTCTAAAACATTTAAATCTTCTACATTGAGTTATATTCTTCAATGTTTGTGTAAAATGTATACAACTTTTTTTTTTTGATTTCTCAAGGTAGGGTCTCATTCTAACTCAGGCTGACCTGGAATTCACTATGTAGTCCCAGGCTAGCCTTGAACTCACAGCAATCCTCCTACCTCTGCCTCTAAAGTGTGCTTGGATTAAAGGCTTGTGCTACCACCCCTGGCTATAAACCATTTTTAATGACCTAAGATAATAAAATATCTTTCCACATTGTGAGTCAAGGATTATGAATATTTCAGGCTGGAATATTAAGAAAAACCATGTATAAAACAAGCATTATTACTCAATAGTCATTTTGTGCTCTGAAACTCAATATAAGGATGATATAGCAGACTGACCTGGAATTCACTATGTAGGCTCAGGTTGGCCTTGAACTCATGGCAATCCTCCTGCTTCTGCCTCACAAGTGCCCAGCTTGACTGGAGGATTTTTGTCCTTTATTTTTACTCCTGCTTTTATACACTCAGTCAGATTGTTTTATTGTTTCATATTCAAACATATTCATGAAATTTGTATGTTAGCATTAATTCTTTGAGCACATAGACATATCTCAAGTATATGCAAGATTATCATAGCTGTCTGACTTCTGTCCCTATTATCTACTCCTTACAGACATAGTCCTCATTGGACAAGACCCTCTGCATTTTTCTACCTGTGTCTTTTTCCCTCTCAAGTTCAGATTCTTAGTGAGATATTGTGTGATTATAAACTGCTGCTACTATTGTCACATATTCTGAAATATATTCATTCGAACACACATCTGATGCTGTCTCCAAACAGTCTAAATCACAGCTATATAATTTTGGAGTCACTTCTTTTTTGGAGCGTGAACTTGAGGGTTTAAGTGCTTTAGCATTATTCTTAATTTAGGGTATCAGTACAACCTCAGGAGTTGAATTGACTGAAATTCATTTATTTTCTCAGAATTGTTAGAATGCCTATTTGGAGGTTTTTTGAAAGAGGGAACTCAATAATTAATGCTTCTGATACAAAGAAGAAATTTTTAGGAAAAAAATTTATTTTTATTTGAATTATTTTAATTGTATGTTTATGAGGTGAAATGTGTTATTTGATATGCATATACTGTGAAATTAGCAAACTGGGCTAATTAACATATCTATCACCTCTAATATTTGTTACTTCTTTGTGATAAGATCAATGTTTTAGTACACAGAACAATTTTCTGATGATTTTTATTCATGCATTAGAATCCTTTTTGATAGCCTGTCTGATATGTTTTAGAATAAACTATGGTCATTGTGCTGTAAAATGAGAAGAATGTTTCATTGTAACAAAATGAAGTATCCAAGGAGATCTTCACCTTGTCCTGAAATCTCAAACTGAACAGAGATTAAAGTTCTTTGCGGAGAGGTTAGAGCATTCTTCATTGCCTGTATGACTTGTCTTAATCACAGTAGTTGATTTAATTTATATAGTACCTTTGTGAAAGTGACATTCTATCTAGACAGCAATTATGCTCATTATTCTAATTGTGATATCATCTGCCTATCAACAGCCAACCATCTGACCTTTAAAACCTGAAGCAATTGTTTTTCATGTTTGCAAGTCAGGATAACAATAACCTTGAAAAAATGAAGGCATCTTCTATGAACTCAGTTAAGATAGAATCTTACTTTCTCTTGGAATAATGTTGATAAAAATATTTATCACTTGTATAGTAATAAACTGAAAACATGGAAAAGTGAAAAGGAAACTAGGGTTAACATGGATGAATAAAAAGATAGCAACTTAACACTTAGACATATTTTGTTTTGTCAAGGCACCTCTAATGTTTGCTATTTTTGAATACACAGCATCTGTGTTTGTGGAATTTCTACTTTATGAGGCCAATCCTGCCTCTCATTTTTACAAGTTGAAGATCTGATATCATTTTTTCCTGCTCTTGGAACTAGGAGCCAGAACATTAGGTTAGGGAACACCAGACTGATTCACCACCCCAGGCTTTGGACTGAAAGCCTGTGAAGCAACAGAAATACAAGACCATCTCTTCCGGCAGGGGCAGCACAACAGCAGCACCACCATCCAATTGCCAGAGGCAGAAACAACAGCAGTCTTAGATGCAGCCCTGCATGCCTGGTGTGAGGATAAAAGTTTTGCAAACAGTGATTATGTTTACCAATTCTGTTGGCAGTTCAGCCAGAGTGATTACGGGGTGTGGATTATGTATTTCCAGTGACTTCAGGGACCCTGGCCTATTCCAGCTGCTCTTACAGAGTTTGGGAGTCACTGAAATAGGTTGAGTAAAATTCTTTTGGCCAGAGATCACCAGGATTAATTTCTCTTACTTACAAATAAAGCCACTAAGTCAGTAGACTATTTTTATTATTATTGAAATCATGTTACACTATGCTTCTGAATATGGGAAGTCTATGTAGGAACAAGAATGTTATAAAGGAAATTTTATTTCTAATTCCAGGGCTATACTCTTAAATAGAGATTAATTCCAAATGTCAGGATCATTTGTGAAGAGAACTTACCCTTCCATTTTTTTAAAGTTCTGTCAGTGAAAGGGAAAGGAGGAACAGCTTAGGGCCTGAAGAATTCCTTTAATCTTTTTGAGATCTCAGCTCAGGCGAATTTAGGATTTGTGCATTCAATGCAGAAAATAATTTTAGTGGAAAGATTGTAAGAACCATGGTGGGAGAGATTACACAGAGACATTACCACCCTCAGCTACAATTCATAAAGGGGAGACAACCTTGTTGCCTCCTGTGCTATTCATAACCCCTTGCCACATGGATTGATCCAGTGTGTCCACCGACCCAGTGGAGTGGGGACAGGGAGGAGGGAAATGGGAATATAAGCACAATATTTACTCAATCTATGTATCTAATTTTGGGCAATAAAGATAAAAAATAAATTGATAAATAAAAAAGAAAATAATTTTAGTACTGACCAATATACAGCAGATTTGGGGTTTTATTAATGATATTTAAATATCGAGTTTATCATGAGGGTTAAGACGGTACTTCAAGGGAAAGTAAGACATACCTAGGAGTATAGGTATGGATGTCACAACAGAAAGTCACCCTTTATTTTCATTAAAATAGGCACAATTCAGATTTTGGTGGGTTTTGAAGCTATTATCATTGAATAATTGCTAAGAAACCTAAATGAGACTACAGGGTAGTTCCTGAGGGGCACCTGCCAGGATCCCAATTTATTAGGTAAAGCTGTATATCAGTGTTTATAGGGAAGGTAGGATACTATCACTGTTAATAAAACTTACAGCTTTGTTTCAGATTCTAAGAATGTCCAGGAAAAAAGATGAGGTCCTACCAATATCATATATATTTAGGCCTTAAGCCTGGCTTATTACTATTTTAACATAAAATATCTATTTACAAAAGGAGTATTATCTCTGTCAGCAATCTTCAAGGCAAATATTAATTGTGCTGGAATTCATGCTTTTCAGCTGGTAAGAGTATTAAACAGACACCACAAAGAGAGGCTCCTTTTCCTTCCCATAATGCCCTCTTTTTCCGTCTTTCTATTCTGTCTGATGTTTTCTCTCAACCAACTAACTGTTTTGCTTGAGGTTTGAAGAACTTTTTAATAAGCTATCCTTAGTGATATAGGCCATTGAGCTGTTCATTAGAATGTGACTCCATGGTATTCTTACACTTTCTTAACATAGTTTTTCTGTTTTCAGTATCCAATTCAATAGTTTTTAGTATGTCTATAGGGTGGTATGGGCAACACAGTCATCTAATTTTTAGAATATTCTCATCAACTCTAAGAGAAATTTTGTACCCTTAATTAGCAAAACTCTCCATTCCTTTGCTTTCCTCTATCACTCTCAGCCAAGGTACTAGAAATCTACTTTATTCCTCCATAGACTGACAATCTATTCCTTACATAATTGGAATCATATAATATGTTGTCTTCTTATTGGACACAGTGGTTTCAAGGTGTATCCATGTTTTGGTACATTTAAGGACTTATTTTTAAAAAATCAAATGTTAAGTAATAGTTCCTTTTACTTCAATACCATGTTTTGCTTATTATTCCTCAGTTTATAGGCATTTGGGTTTGGTTATATACTTCTGGCTATTATGACTAATACTTTAATAAACATCTATGTACAAGTTTTATATAGATGTGTTTTCATTTCTCTTAGGCAGACAGCTATATGGTGAATGTCTGAAGCCCTGTGTAACTGTATTAAAAATATTAAGAAATTGACAAACTTTTTGTCATAGTGGCCTCACCATTTTAAACTTAATTTAATTTCAATTACCTGCATCAAAATCATTCAGTCTGCCCACATTCTTGTCAAAATATGTTATTTTTAATAGTTTTGATTATAGCTACCATAGTTGACATGGAGTGTTGCTCATTATGGATTGGATTTGTATTTCATTGTAGCTCAAATTATTATGAAGGGAGGATGGCTCAGTGATTAAAAGCACTTACTTGCAAAACCTGCTGGCCTGAGCTCAATTTCTCAGTCACCCATGTAAATCAGAGACAAATTCATTCATTTGTATTGGCAAGAGTCCCTGGAATGCACGAGCTCATGCACACATATGCATGTGCACATGCACATACACACATATGCAGTGCACAAATAAAAATAATTATTATGAAAGCTGAAAGTTTCATTATCTACTATCTGTAAGACTTGACCAGGGAAAGCCTGTGGGGTTGTTCAGTCTGATCGCATGTATTTTTTTATATTGTCTAGTAAATAAAAATACAATTATAAATCAAAGTTACAATGGCATTGCTTCTTATATGTGCACAAGTAGTGCCATTTATAAGGGCTCAATGTTTTTTCACAGTATGATTTACAATCTAGTATCTTCAGATACCATTTATATTTTCGGTAGGGCAGATCTATAAGTAAGATACTTCTGTTTCTTTCTTTATTTGGTAATGTCTTTAATTTCTCATTTTTTGGAATTCAGTTAACATTCTTGGTGGGCATTCTTGCCACGTGTTTTCTCACCTAAATCTCTTTTGGCCTCTATTAAGTGGTTTCCAGTAAGATTCCACGGGGTTGGGGGTGTCGGGTCTATTTATAGCACATAATTTCTATTGTGTTTCAAAATTATATTTTTGTTTTATTTTTTGACAGTTTGATTGTAATGTATCTTGCTGTGGACCTCTTTTGAGTTTAGTCTGCTTCAAAATATTTGATAAGTGCAATGTCTAATATTCCTCAAGGATAATATCTTTTCATACATTTTGTTACATTTTCTGTTTCTTCCATGACTTGTAATCTTTTGTTGAAGCTAGACTTTTTAATATTATAATACATTTGGTAATGACATTCATCCTATTTCCAGGATGTATTTTTTAATAACAGAAGGTTGTAGTTACCTATTTGTTATGTTTTCTAAACTATTTTTCCAAAGAATGCATAGCTGGGCCAGGCATGATGGCTGATACCTTTAATCCCAGCACTCAAGGAGGCAGTGGCAGAAGGATCACTGTGAGTTCAAGGCAAGCCTGGGACTACAGAATGAGTTCCAGTTCCACCTGGGCTAGAGTGAGAGACCCTACCTCGAAAAAAGCAAAATAAATAAATAAATAATTGAAAAAAGAATGCATTGCTTTTCATGTGTAGTCACTGAAGGCTTGCTTATTTTATGTTCAGCTACTGTTTGACAGTAATTTCCTGACTAGTAATAGCTAAATTGGGGAATCACCACCTTTCCAAGAATTTTCAGATTCGCTCTATGCTGGAGCCTCTCTAACACTTTTCCAAACATTCACTGAGCCTGAAGATAGCTCTTATATGAACTTCAGATCTTATAATATTTTCTATGTTCATGTATTGTGTCTGTCCAAAGTTTCTATGTTGAAATCTCTCACCTCTTCCACCATTAGAGAAGATAATGAAAAGATGGCAATCTACAAAACAGAAAACAAGGAACAAGGGAGATAGCTCAATTAGTAAAGTGCCTATCTTGTATGCATGAGAACCTGAGTTTGTATCCCAGAACCCATTATACGGGCATGGTGGCATGCACTTGGACTCCCAACACAG
This sequence comes from Zapus hudsonius, assembly GCA_004024765.1. Taxonomy (NCBI): domain Eukaryota; kingdom Metazoa; phylum Chordata; class Mammalia; order Rodentia; family Dipodidae; genus Zapus; species Zapus hudsonius. The sequence continues at coordinate 93,693 of PVHP010001662.1, read as the reverse complement.
GGAGGCAGACAAAGGAGAATCTCTGGGGCTTGCTGCCCAACAAGTTTAGCCTATTTGGTAAACTCTAGGCCAATAAAAAACCCTGTGACAAAACTCACCCGCAGTTCCTGGGAAGCAATAGTCAATGTTATGCTCTGGTTTCCACATGTGTGTACATAGATGTGAATGTGTACTTGAATATACACATACACTTTCGCTCTCTCTCTCTCACACACACACACAGAGATACAAAAAGTGGACATACATATGCTCATACAAATATACACATCAAAACCCAAAGCAAAGCAAAACAGTAATGGATCTCATCTGATGTCAGATATCAGAAAAGGTAACTGTTGTAGTCAGCTCACAGGCCACTGGGATGAACCTCCAAACCAGGTACAGTTTATGGGAGCAAAGTATTTATTGATGCTATAGATCCAGGGGAAGTTCCATAATGGTGAAAAGGGCTTCCCTCCCCCCCTGCCCTTCATAGGTCCAAAAAGAGAGAGAAACCCATCACCAACACCATACACATACTAAACAGCAAATAGGTAGGAGAGAAATTTCCTTTCCCTTTATATAGCCTTAGGGTGGGGTCTTGCAAAGCTTTCCCAGACTTGTTGGCTTTTGGAGTTTCTGGAATTTCCTTCCTGTACTGCCCTTATTTCTAGCTCCCCTGAGCTTCCTTACATCTTACCTCCAACTGAGAGGGTGCAGTTAAAAGACCTTGGACTATGGGGATATTTCAATATCTTTGAATTGATAAAAACTATGGGGACTTTTAAAGTTAGACTGAATGCACTGCATTTTACATCATGTATGATTATCAGTTTATGCAGGCCAGGGGCGGAATGTGGTGGTTTGATTCAGCTGACCCCCATTAACTGGAGGTAGTGTATTGTTGTGGGTGGGCTTATGAGTGTTATAGCCAGCTTCCCCTTGCCAATGTTTGGCACACTCCCCTGTTGCTGATGTCCATTTGATGTTGGCCAGGATGTGATGTCCAGTGTCTGTTCATACCATGGTTTTCCTGCCATCATAAAATTCTCTATTGAGTCTTTAAGCCAAAATAAGCCCTTTCCTTCACAACCTGCTCTGGTTGGAAGTTGTGGCAGCAATGGGAAGCTGACTATAACAGTTGATGAGTTATTATTGCCACTGAGTATGGAAATTCCTCTGTTCTGTTCCTCAGAGTACCAGGCAAGAGTCATAAAAGCAATCAGTGGAGCTTCCAAGTAAACTTATACAGGAAAATTTCAACTTTCCTTTCTTTATCTTTTATTGTACAAAAGATTAACATGCTTATTCCGAACTAAATTATGCCTGTACTTAACTGTCTCTTTCCCAAGAAGCAAATTTAGTTTTGTAGGCTCAAAGATACCCTTTTTTTTAATATTTTATTTATTTATTTGAGAGAGAGAGAGAGAGAGAGAGAGAGAGAGAGAGAGAGAGAGAGAGAGAGAGAGAGAGAGAGAATGGGCACACCGGGGCCTCCAGCCACTGCAAATGAACTCCAGACACATGCGCCCTCCTGTTCATCTGGCTTTATATGGGCACTGGGGAATCGAACTCTGGTCCTTCTGCATTGCAGGCAAATGCCTTAACCGCTAAGCCATCTCTTCAGCCCTCAAAGATACCCTTTTATTGATTGGTAATTACTTAGGAGCTTTCCCATTTCAGCAATCAAAGTCAGAGGATTAAATCACAGAACACTCAAATATATCTTGTGAGATTTTGTGGGGACTCTAGAAACAGCCCAAAGATCCAGTAGTATAGGCTGTCAGACTGCATACAGTCCCTTTGAGCCTTGAATGGAGGCAAAATGGGCTTCTCCATTTCCCTCTATGCATACAACAATAACTGTTGTTTTAAACATTCTTCTGTTTGGCTGTGCCCTGTTCATGCATTAGTAAGTACATGAATCCTCACATTAGAACTCCATATAAATTATTATTTTCCTGTATCCATTAATAAGGTCAGTGGGCTTCAGAACTCGAAACACCATATGGATGCTTCAACTTAAATTTCAGCCTTTCCGTTGGACTAATCTGAAGGTCATTGTTCTAAAATGCAAAGCTCACACACTTTTGTCTCAATTCCAATTCACCTACATTCTTCTGCACTTGATAATGTTGGTCCTTTTTAAGTGCATTGTTGTGGAGTGATGACATCCAGGCAAGACACTGCTGTTGTCCTCTTGAATTGTCATCAATGATTACTAGGAGGCACACACAAGATTGGACTCATCAAGTTTCTCTTGATGTTCCTGGAGGGGAGGATGGTCTCATGAGGACACGCCCCTCTCTCCAGATATTTATAGACAGATATTGGTTGCAAGGGAAAGAGCTCACAAGACCTCAGCCTGGCCCATGGCTACATAGGGATACAAATGTATCCATATATCTATATCCATGTATCTATTCAGTTAAAGGTTTCTGGGAGTGACAGACAAAAAGGAGGAGGAGAAGATGAAGAAGGGAAAGAGGAAGAAGAAAGAAGGGAAGGAAAGTGCTGAGAAGAAAGGAAAGAAGAGAGAGGGGGAGAGAGAAATATAAAGAGACTGAGATTTTAGCTGCCCATACTTCTTTAAGCAGCCCCAATTAAAATCATTGGTTCACCAAGCTACACTTGTGTGGAATTGTTTCTTTGTTTCTATTGTTGGTGCCTTATCTGAGGTGAATAGATGTTTGTTCATGTCTCCTTGGAAAAAGTATATATAAAATTATTTATTTTTGGAATCAAAGTAACTTAGAAAAACTATTTTCATGAGAAAAATAAGGGAAAATGAACAATGTGGTTTGAGGGATGGGTGGCTAAGTGTGTTTAGAATTGATAGTATCCTTCATAATATATGTTTCAAAAGCTAATAGGAAAATACTAGGTCTTTGAAATATTTTCTTATTATTTTAATGCATGTAAAGAAAAACAGAAATTAAATTTGACATATATAACCACATATGCAAACACATAAAGATTGTGAATTTATTAAATATATTCAGCATAATTATCACTACTTGAAAATACTTTTTCACTAGTTACAAATTGCATATACATGAATTCCTTTTAAACACAGATTTTTCACTAATATATAGTAAACCAGACAATTAATAACATGGTGTAGCCCTAATGGACATAATTCTCAATTCTTGTTTGGCCAAAGGGAAATTATTCAAATCTTATCATTTTTCATGGCCATGCCATGGCTGATTTCCTTGAATTTTGGCACACCATCAGAGATGAAATGGTGTTATTGTTACCTCTTATGCTGTTGTAATCCTCATGATTTTGTATTTGATGGGTTAATTTACCAGACACTAGCTTTCTGAAGACATCACGTCTGAAGAAACATGAAATCCAAATTTTGAGCTAGCCAGCACTGAGTTTTCACATTTATTTTGTCTTTCTGGGTTTGACATTTAGCTCTTGGCATTTTGTGAGTGTTGTAAGGGCAGAGATACTTTGAAGTTGGTCAGACTTCTGTTTAGAAGAGATTTCCAGAAGCTAGTAGAGACTTTGAATGTGGCTCCAGGGTTAGAAATGTCACTATCCTGAAGTTGGAGGTAGAATAATGAAAGTTTACTGAACTGTTAAAAATATGTTATATTGTATTCTAGAGTAACCATGATTGCTGTATTTTCTTTCTCATGCAGGTAATTTAAAGTACTTTCTTTAGATGCGAAATAATGGAAATAAATGATTCATGTTTAATTTACATTTTTGTTTTTTTAAAAGAGAAACTTAAAATGATACAAGGTTTTTGGATTTTTTTTCTGATTTCCCTCATAATACTTAGACTTTTCTGGTACTTCTTATCTAAATCTAAAAACACCTAGGATGTTTTTTAGCCTTCTGTCTAGGATTCAGAGTCAGTGTTTGACTGCAAATAGAGAAAAGATTCACTCTGAACTTTAACATTAGAGGCTGGAGTGAACTTTGCAGGAAAATGCTGCTTAGCCCTGGCAAATATGAAAACACAGAATTTCTTAAAGTGAGCCCTGTTGGAGCTGATTTCCATGTACATTATTCTTTAACTGTGTTGAAATTCAGAGAGAAGGGATTATCTTTTATCTCTTTCATTTATTCATTGTATTATTGTTGCTTAGATTTTTGAATGTGAAAAAATTCTGCCTTATCACTCTTGGTTTAAGAGTCAGAATATTCAGTGAATGATGTCAATTTTCCTTAAAATGTATGAAAAAGATACAATTTAGACCTTGTATATTACTGTCATAGTAGAAAAAATGATGCAACCAATATAGCAAAAAAAGGAACATGAACAAAAAACCCAAAAAAACAACTGATGATTACAATATTTTCCTCAGAAATTTTCCTTTGAAAATTCCATTGAATTTCCTCAACATGTGTGAATGTCAGGAGCTACATTTTTCAGAAGTGTGTGTGTGTGTGTGTGTGGGTGGGGCATGGACTATAGTAAATTGAAGGCCAAACTTCACAGTCATATTCTAAGGGTGAACATGGGCCATGTTTCTTGTATATAATGACACCAGCCCAATGTCATTCATAAATTCAATAAGAAATTATACTTGATTGTACACACTGAGGTTTTTTTCTTGTCATTTTTACATTTGATAAGTCTTTACATTTTTTAGGAATGAATATTGGAAAACACTATATTCAAACAATTAGATACAAAATAACAAATTTTCTAGTCTAAAACATGCATACAAGCTTCATAGATTTGAGTTATTTATTACCATTCTGTAATGGCAGCTTACAATTTCAGAATCAATTTTGAATTTAACCCTTGAAGTTGTTACATTCATTACTTTATAGAATATGTCTTCTCACTCACATATGCATCTCTTTGTTTATTGGTATCATTAAAAGAAATTCAATTCAAACAAACATGTTTAGGTTTTTTTAAACGTTTAAAACATTATGCTTTGTAATGATTAGATATTTCTGATCTGGGTCCCCAAATAAAGAGCAGGACTGGGAGATTAGTGTCATGATAGTAATCAATTATGATTTAACACTGCATAATTTCTTTTGTTCTGCTCTTCAAAAATATTTATTCTTAAGCTGATGGAGCACAACAATTAAATAAAGTATTAGAGGTAATTATTTTAGGCAGATAATTTTAAACACTTAACTAAATATCTTAAAACAGAAGTTTGTTCAACATATCCACATGCTCAACAAGTTTGTGATATCTTGAGTAAAACCACCCAGTGTTACTGATTTCAGAAAAGATGACATATGAATGAGGGTATGGAAGATAAAGTCTATATTTCTAAAGTTCCCTGTTTTGTGGTGGATTTCAGAAATGTGCTTCCGTATGACATAAATATGTATGAAAGTACATGTATATGCAATAAAAATTGATACTTCTTTAGGATAATGACTTCACTTCTTTTTGGAGGAATTGGAATTATCAAAGCAGAGAAAGGAATAGGTCTTTGTGTAGAAATGTGTGTGCTGTATGCTTGCTCAACTGGAATTAGCTCACATGGATCCAAACTATTGTGTAACTTTCTTTTCTAAAATTGACTAACCCTGGGCTAGAAAGATGGCTCAGCAGTTAAAGGTGCTTGCTTGCAAAGCCTGATGACCTGTGTCTGATTCCCCATTACCCATGCAAAGCCAGATGCACACAGATTGCCACCTGTGTCTGGGGTCATTTGCAGTTGCAGGAGGTCCAGGCACACCCATACATACACACTCTCTCTCTCATAAATAAATACATAAAACATTTTTAAAAATTGACTCACCCTTTTACATCCTCTCTGATTTCCTAATATATATATATATATATATATATATATATATATATATATATACTAGTATTTTTCAACATTTCCTTTTAGATCTCTTACAATATTTTCCCTTAAGGATTTGCACTTGAAATATATCATGACACTTTCCCTACTCTATGTTCCTTTTTTCAATGAAGAAATGGGAGGAGGAGGTGACACAGGTGACAAGTTATGTCTATAACTTTTTTCTTGGGCCAGAGGGGAGAAATTGCTGTTTTTGTCTGGGACATACTCTTTTCTGGCTTGTTATAAATCACTATCATTGGTTCTTTTCTAGAAACAGATATCAAGTTACAGAAGTAAATGTGATTCTTTACATCTGCACTAAGAAAAATCTTTAGTGTCTTATAAACTACCTACTTAAAAAAAATCTGCAAAAAATTAAAAAAAGAGCATGGTAGGAATTTTCTTGATCTTTTTAAGGTCCTAAATTTGATTATAGCTTAAATTGGCACTTAAAATATGTAGTGGACAAAATTAAGTGATTATTTTTTAAAAATTATTATCCCCACCTGCTCCCCCATGTAAGAGAATGATTTGGCTGTTCAGTTAGATGCCTTGGAGGAAATCTCTAAGTTTTCATTCTACAAAATGAGCAAGGGCTTTCATTGATCCCTACTTGTTGAAGTCAATTTACCATCACTCTGTGGGAAACTCCTTTACCTTTTTCATTTTATAGTTTTCAATGCTCAACTCTGCTTTATACAGATCTTGTTTCTCTTCACTCCCAGAATTGTATTATAAAGCTTCTTTAATTTCTTTTGTGAATGTATGTATCATTACAATGTCACGAAGGTATATTGTGGTTGCTAAATGAGAGAAATGAGACCTTTCAAAGGTATTTTCCAGAACTATATTTTTAGTTGTTATGCAGTTTTTAAAGCATAAATTTTAAACTCAATTTTGAGAGGGGTCTGGTTTGTTGGCAGTATCTTTGTTATATGTTTGTTCTCCCTTTATTGTTAAGCTCCCTAAGAGCTGACCTTCTGCTTTCAGAGAATGCCTAGGATAGGACTGGCAGGACTAGGAGAAATGGGGACTACTTGGCTCCACCATCACCTCACACTAATCTTTCATCAGATTTAGGAATAATCATCCACTGAGGTATAGGGTGAGCTTATGAAGCTTGAAGTAGTGGAGGCGGATTTGGAATCTCTTCGTGAGCATCCGTTGATGCTGGGGTCTCTCTGCGAGGCTCTCTTCTTGCGGCTGGCTTTGGGGTCCCCATCATTGGAGTCAAACAGCACCGTCACTGACTCCATCCTGCTCACTGTATACAGGCTGCTCTGCCGGGTAGGGTGGAATCTGGTGGTCTTGAGCTCCAGCTCATCATAGCTTGAGACATGGATGAAAGGACACCAACGAAAGGCTCTCTTAAAACCTGCTCGAAACCTGAGAAGCAGAAAGAACAATTACGGTTCATATGGATATTTCCTTTGTTGTCACAGAAAGCTTACTTAAGACAGTTAAGCTAACTCTGGTTTTGAATTTGATTTTTTACTCACACATAGGATCTGTGCCACAATATTAGTCCTGCATTAAATAGATCTTCACTTTTCATCAAAGGGAAGCAACTCACCAAATAGCCAAAGTTCAGGGTTGAGTTTATCAATATACCAAAGAAACTATGTGTCTGTAGGAAGTCCATATATTTACATTGTTTTAATTGCATATGGTAATGAGTTAAGTCTTTTAAAAATGGTATACTGTATTTCAAAATGCATTTTCCACAAATAATTGCAATTTATGAATATGTTTCGCTTATTGCTAGAATTGTTAATTTGAATGCTTAACCTCTTCTGCTACCTCTACCCCATTTTACATAAGATCTTGGTGTGTAGCCCAGGCTGATCTCAAACTAATGATCCTCCTGCCTCAGTCTCCAGGGTGCTGGGATGATAGGTGTGTGCCACCACACTTGGAAGAAATATCCCTATTTATAATTTCTTACAAACATCTTTCACTTGACCATCCCAACTTCTTCACAAGTCATCCCTGTCAAAGCTGTACCCTTTAATCCACAACGAGCCTTTCTCCTTACTGTTACTTCCCCTCCCTCTCCTTATAGGAATGCCCATTTTGAAATCTATTGACCCTTTCTAATAGAGTCCACTCACAGATGCCATCATCTGTCCCTCATCTAGGAAAGAACTTTGAATTTCTCTGAAGAACTTCTGTGAGGGTATGGCCACATTGTTGTCTCACCATCCTTCAGTCATGAGGAACTTTTTTGGCAGGTATAATTCTAAAGGGTTAGAGAAATTGGCCCATATGAAAATTACCATGCAAAAATTTCCAAGAAGACCATTTGAACATGTAAGTTTCAAGGTAGAAGGTCTTAAGAAGGAGGAGAAAGTTACAAAATCAAGCTCTGTGCTCCTCTCTGTGAGTTTTTATTTTTTTATTTTTTGTCTTTATTTTAAACTAAGAAACCAGAACACTGTGTGCTTCCAGACAAGGTAGAAATGGAAAGAAATTTGAATGGTAAGGTTTCTTTTTACCTTTTATTCAAACAGCAGTAGATGATGGGGTTGTACATGGTTGAGCTCATTGCCAGCCAAAAGCTAGCCAGGTAGATCTGTTGGATGTATTTCCATCTGTTTAATTGCTGATAGATTGCGGTGAGAATGAAGTAAATATGATAGGGTAACCAGCAGATGGCAAATGTCACCACGACAATGATCATCATTTTTACAACCTGGAAAGAAGGAATGGAGTCACTCTGGGCAAGTCAAAAAGTCATTAGTTATGTGATTTTTAATTGTTTACTGCAAATCACATTTTTACCAATATGATTAAATCCCTAAAATATATAGCATATCTAAGGAATAGTCAATAACTAATGCATTAAAATAGTAAAGAATTTTTATATATTTCACACACATGTATATTATATATGTATATATTTATCAACTTTCTTTATCTCTATATACATGCATACACACTCTTTCTTAGAGACACACCAGTATATACTTAAGAAAATTGCATTAAGTACTTTGTGTTGCTATTCCATCTCTATCTATCTGAGTAAATCAATGGTACTAACACAAATATAAGTGTATTTTAAGTGGTCTGGAGAAGGATCAGGTACTTAGGTAAATATTAGAGCATTCATTTAGCATGTACAAGTTTGCAGATTCAATTCCCTGTAAACACACATTCTCTCACACATATACACACTCTCTAGGGAAAGTGTTTATGAAGCCCATGGAGTCCATGGAAGAGGCAAGCAGGATTTATGTTTGGTAACACTGGCCTGCATTGTTTAATAGTGAAGACATTGTATTTAGGGAAGCTGATGAAGTTATTATGGAAGTATATTAGGTTGCAAGAAATAGGCGTGTTCTTCATTACTCATTCAGTCTTTCTAATGTTTAAGACTATTCAAAATTCTTTAATGCTATGCTCATCAGACAAATGTCTGAATATTCACTTGCTTTTATTATATTGGGGAAGCTTTCCATGAATAGTGATATGAATATTCATATAATCTGAGATAATTACATCAGTTTTCAATTTTCAAGTAGGAAATTGGTTATACCACTGATGGTGACTTTTTGGTAAACACAGCCTTGTCTTTTGATTCAATTTTCTTGAAACTTTATATCCTAGTAAGTTCTGGCTAAGTAGAATAGTAACTTCTATTTTTTCCTCTACTTAGCCTTAACATCCTGAAATCCAACAAGAGAAGCCAGCCTGAGATAAGCATCTGGTATGTAGTGAAGATGAATAATAACTAGATATATCTGTAATGAATAACAACATATAATTTGTAAAAGGAAATTGGGAGGATATTTTGTGTGTTGTTGAGAGAAATAAAATCTGTTCTATTGTGTATTTATAAGAAAGATAGATTTAAAGGTGTTGTACATTATACAGCCTATCATAAGGGAATCAAATTTTTCTTGATTATCTCTTTTAATATTTCTTAACATTAAGCTGCCACTTAAATTTGTTCATGTGTCTTTGGGAATTTAAATGATAAAGAGTTTAGAAGAAGTTATATTTAACAAGATAAATCTTGAGGCTTATTGATAGTCAGACTAACATAAATCACAGAATATATTGATGTATGGCTTATGAGGCACCTTAAAAGTAGGAAAATACATTATAAACTGGGATTGATATTTGATTGAAAGTTATGAATTTAGATGAAAGTTGGCAAGGTTAAACATCATGAGAAAGATTATTCTAGAAACAGAGAAAAGCACAAAATGGATCAGTGTGGGAGGTAAAGGCTCCCTTAGGGCCTGAACACTGTGCTTTCCAGGTGATTAGTATTGGGCTGATGGAAAATTGGCCATTGGAGCAAAAAATCCAGGTCAATAATTCAAAGAACATTGTCATTGGCTATGCCATTTAAAGTCATTTGATTTTCTCAGTGTTCTTTAAATTCTATTTTTCTTTGAAGAACTGCATTCAAAGTTTTCAACATTGTTCCATATAGCTTACTCATTTATTTATGGAATTAAGAGCCATAGCTTAATTTATAATTATTCATCATTACACATTTTCAACAGCTTACTATCTTTCATTTTCACCTGAGCAAACTGAGGTGAAGACCAAGGGATTTGAACACTGTGATTAGTTGGAAAAGATTATGGTCTTTATATTCAGAGTTTCCATTGTTGTGTATTTATTATGATTGGAAATATTTGCTTACTATCTCTTTGGCCAGACAACAACTTTGGAAAATATAACAATGGAAGATCAACATTTTACTCTGCAGCTTACAATATAATGAAAAAAGCTGTAAAATCTTTGTAAAAATAGACAGGAATGTGGTGAGTACACATATTTATCAAAAAAACTGATCAGGGATGGGGAGGGGGGGAATTGGGGAATTCGGGATAACAACGCATGGTTTGCCCACTAAATAATGTAACTCATTATGGACAATAAATATATATTAAAAAAAATGAAAAAAAAAAAGAAAAAAAAAACTAATGGTATTCATGAGTACACTTTTAATTGTAATTAAAATGAAAGCAGGCACAACTGTTAAGTTGATGCTTTTAATTCTTGAATATGGAAAACCCTACTTAGTCTTCCTTGAGTGAAGGTGAGAAGCTTCTGCTCTGGACCTCTCGTTGCCTCCTTCTCCTTCTAGGACTCAACCGTAAGTTATTCCTATTAGCTCATGCTCTCCCATCCTTGACTTTGCCCGTGTCCTTCTATACATAATTCCTATTTAATATTGTGACTTCCCCTTTCAACATAACCATAACCACATTCATTCCATTTGTTATACATATTCATTGTGACACATCATGTGAGGTTATAAAAGCAAATCAAGACTCTTTTGCTACTGATGTATTCTAGGAATCCAGATAGCATTTGCACACAATTGGTGCTCAAGATATATTAAAATAAAATAATGAAAGTGAATATAAAATGAAGAATACTGAAAAACACATAGGTGGTTAAGTAATAGCCAAGAATTTACACAGTATTTATGTTATGGGTATCACTTATTCTTGAAATTTAAAGCAGGAATGTATAACAACATAAGCCGTCATTTATTGCTAGTTCTTCTTTTTAGCAATTAAATTCAAGTAAAAAAGTAAGCATAAAAATGGAATGAGCATATCTATATTTTTTTGGATACATAAAAGTGGCAGAATTCATTCTGAATAAATACAAAGAGCAAGAAGTAATCTATGAGATGTGAGCATGGGAATTATTTGAATAATTTTATAGAGACACACATTGCCTAAGCAAGGAATTATTTTGCTTTAATACTGAAGATTCACTAAGGTTATCAAACACTTTTCAGTGACTTCTAACAATCAACATAGAAAAAGTTTAGACTCACTTAAATATAAATAAAGTGCCTAGAAAGAACGGAACAGAGGTCTGAAACCCAATTCACATGCATGGCCCCCTTTGGGCTTCTTTGCAAAGGATTTAGAAACATATTTGAAGACTTAGGACAAGTCCAAAAAGACCCTAAAAGAAAGCTACTTTTCAAGTAAAATCTTACATGTTTTACTTTATTTATATAAAATAGTGCTGCCTTAGTTCTTCACTCATATAATCTGTTAGTTCCTTTGACATCATACTTTGAGGAACCTAGTTTTGATATGGGAGAAATTGTCTTGTGAAAAATTGACATCACAAAATTGCAATCATTTTCTTTATAAAACAGAAAGGGCAAGTACTCTCTGCAGCACACAGTCTGAGCAATGGTAAAATACCACCACTATGTGGAGCCATGGCCACCATGCTGCAGGGCTGGGCAAGGGCACTGGCACTATTAAAGGCAACAAATGATGAACAGGAGAGGATATCATTTGGTACAGTCCTGCAGCTCCTGAGATTTTTAGGCAAGATGAAAGTCTCAGACAAAAATTCAGATCTCTCATTCACAAATATTATTATAACTTTATTGTAAGGTTGATTAATGTTGGGTTTGCCTTGAAGCTGAAAGACAGTCTGCTTCTGAGATGAGGGTAGTTATTTATAATGATTATGATGTCCTGCCACTTATTGCTCTTAGTATGGAAACTTATTAGCAGCAGGAGTAAGAAAGGATGGGACAAGTGACATGGACACTAATATGTTGCAGTCCTTGTTTTTGCTCAGGAATTCACTTTGGCCACATAGCACTGTTGAAAGGCATGCCATCTGCTAGTGAGAATAGTGCCATATTTTCTTCATGTAGCAAAGGGAAAAATAAATGTTTGATTTTTGTATCTTGCACAGATTAGACTGTAATGCCTGCAGATGTTCTTATCATTCATATTGAATTAATTATAAGCAACATGGATGAGTTTGAGGTTTAGGTCATAAAACAAAGGATAAGACTAGGAAATTAAAATACTGCTGTGATGGTTAGGTTTTGTTGTCAACTTGACCTTTTTAGCAATCTTGGGTGGTTCTATGTGGTTGTTTACAGGAAGGCAGCCCTCTCAGTAGGAAGCAGGATGTAAGGAAGCTCAGGGGATTTAGAAAGAAACATTCCTTCCTGGTAGGGCTTTGTAGGAAGGAAATTCTAGAGACTCAGGGAGCCATCAAGTCTGGGAAAGGGCTGCAAGACCCTGCCCTAAGGCTATATAAAGGGGGAGAAAATCTCCCTCTTCTCCCTGCCTGTTTGCTGTTGTGTGTGTGGTGCTGATGATGCTTTTTCTCTTTCTGCCTAGATTGTGAAAGGAGGCCAGCCTCTTTCACCATTATGGAACTTTCCCTGGATCTGTAGCTTCAATAAATCCTTTCCTTCCAGTAACTGTGCCTGGTTTGGACATTCATCCCAGCAACATATGGCTGATTTTTGACAACAGCCAAATATTTGGAAAATATCTAGGAATTATATTTTTCGGTGAAATAGTTATTCTTTCTAAACATCTGAGCTATAAATAATTAATCCTGTGTAAAAGAAAAAAACTGTCTTGCTTAGAATCCATACAGAGCTTGTAAGTGAAAGAACTTTCTAATGGACCACAGCCTACTACTACTCTGCACATGTGTAGGAGTCCTCAGAAGGACTGCATTTCCTGTAGTGAACAGTACAATACAGGCCTGCTTACTTTAACAATGAGTTACAAAGTCAAAATAATGTTCATCAGTATAGTTTTCAAAAAACAATAAAAACATGTAAATTTAGAATATAACTTCATGGGATATTTAAAGTTGGCTTTTGCCACTTCAAATTCAAAGACAATGCCTACAAATTTCAGTCAAAGAAAATAAGAATTTAGTAATTCCTGTGGAAACTGAAGTGAGGCCAAGGGGAAGAGTTGAATTTTTTGTTAGTGCAGTGGAAATTCAGAGTATAGACATATTATGTTAAGATGATCAAAAGTTGACTCACATACTGAAGCTAAATTACGTGGACATCCAACTCATAGTAGTCTTGAGCAATGCCTACAGAAATTATGTGAAGTCCAAACAAATGGAATAAGGTACCTACACTCACACATATAGGACAGATATTTGCATAAGTGTATTGTACTCATAATCCACTTTTTTATCTTTCACTTTTTTGTATGTTTGTATGGGGGTACGTATGTACATACACATGTGTGGCTGTGGCATTTGTACTTGTATGTGTGTGTGGTGTATGTTATGCATTGTTGGGGGGGTACATATGTACATCCATGTGTATGGGGAGGTATACGCACATGTATGTGTGTGTCGTGTATGTTAGTGCATTGCATGGCGGGTATAGTATGTTCATGTGTGTGTGTGGCTGTGGTATTTGTACTTGTATGTGTGTGTCGTGTGCGCTATACAGTGTGGGGGGGTGGGTATGTACATACACGTGTGTGGGGGTGGTGTATACACTTGTATGTGTGTGTGGTGTATGCTATGCATTATGGGGGGGTACGTATGTACATGCATATGTGGCTGTTATTTGTACTTGTATGTGTGTGTGGTGTATGCCATGCATTGTGGGTGTGTGTGTATGTACATGCATCTGTGTGGCTGTGATATTTGTACTTGTATGTGTGTGGTATATGCTATGCATTGTGGGGGGTGCATATGTACATCCATGTGTGTGGGGTGGTATACGCACTTGTATGTGTGTCGTGTATGTTAATGCATTGTGTGGGGTGTAGTATGTTCATGTATGTGCTCATGGAGTGCCTTGTGCATGCTCCTGTGGTGGTCGGAGGAGAATGTCAGGTGTTCAGGTGTTCTGCACTGTTGCTTTTCCACCAAGTTTTACTTGAGCTGGAGTCTCTTACTGACACTAGAGCTCATTCTCCTTCCCTCACCCCTCCTGCTAGCACTGGCAATTCTCTGGTCTCTGCTTCCCATAGGATGGGGGTTATAGATGTGTGTGTCCATGTTTAACTATTTATGTGGGTCCTGAGGATGGACCCGCAAGTGGTCTCTCAGGCCTTCTTAAGCTCTCATGCTGGTACAGGAAGTGCTTTTAACCTCTGACCCATGTCTCCAGCCCTATATTTCATATTTGATAATTTATATTTTTGCATGTGTATGTATGTTTATTTAGGTGAGATGGGTGGCATCATAAATGTAAGTACAATAAAATAAAAGAAATGAAAGTAGAATTTATGACATTATGGAAGTAAATTAGATGTGACGCGCAGAGCATTATAGCCTACTCTGTGTACCTTTAAAATTGTTATCTTGAAGTCTGAATACCTAGCAACTCAGGATGTGACTGTATTTACATAGATGGCCTTGTAAGAGGTGATTCAGTTAAAAGGAGGTATTAGAGTGGGACTTATTCCAATATGACCGGTGTTCTTATAAAAAGTAATTAGGAAACAGGCCCATAGAAGATGTGGGGAGAAGACAGCCATCGGTGTTCCCAGAAGAGAGGCCTCAGGTAAACCACTTGCTGCCACTCTCTAGACTTCTATGCGGTGTCTGTGAGAAAGTCAACTTTGCTACCTACACCTTCCAGTCTGGTATTTTGTCACTCTAGAAAAATAATATAGATTTTGGTCAAAAGTATTTTGTTGCTGTAACCAATACTTAAAAATGAGAAGAGACTTCAGATCTGGTTTATTGGTCTGGGAAAAATAATTTTGTTATAGAAGAAAAAGCCTAGATTACCTTGAAGAGACTATTGATTAATAAAAAACAAACAAAAAAAAAGGGTGGTCAGGGGAATTCTAGTGAGTGCTCAAAAAATTAGAGATAGACTTTATAGTTTTAAAGATGTATATAAACAATCATGAATAAAATAGTATAAAATATTTTATCATTAAAGGTGTTTCTGGTAAGATCTGAGGCAAACAATGTTATTTGACCCAGGAAGAAGGATCATTGTTATAAAGTGACAAACAATTTGGCTACATTTGTTCTATTGTTTGTGGAAAGTAGGAGAGAGGAGCTTGAATATTTAGCTAAGGAGTTTATCAAGCAACGTTTGAAGGCATGCACAGTTTTTCTTTGCTGCTTGTGGCAAAATATGAGAGAAGAGAGATAAACTGAAAGAATTGTTAAAGAAAAACAAGCCAGAACTTAAAGGCTTGGAATATTCTAAGTCTAATCCCCCAATTAGATGTTAGACAATTCAGATGTTGGCATAACTGTCATTGCAATCATAGGTCCAGAGAACATAGCATTGCGCTAAAGAGCACTGTTCTTAAGCATTAAAATTTAATGAACTTTGTCCTACTAGATTTCAAACTTTTTTAGGTTCAACCATCTATTTCCTTTTCCAGATTTTTCCCTTTTGCAATGGGAATGCCTATCCCATGTCCTTTACCACTGTGTTTTTGAAGCAAGTAACCTTTTTGACCTCACAGGTTCATAAGTAGGAAGAAATTTTGTCAAAGAATGAATCTTACCTCAAGTCTAATCCATACTATAAAAAGTGACAATATAAGTGAGATTTTGAGCTGAATTGGAATTAATGAACACTTTTGGGACTTTTTGGGTGAGGTACATGTATTTTTTATGTGAGAAGAAAATGAATTTGTGAGACTAAGAAGGTAGAGTATTAGAAATTGAACTACAGCCTCCCTAAATTCGCTTGTTGAATTTCAAGTCCAGAGAGTGTGACAGTTTTTGGACTGAGGGTCAACCAAGAGGTCATTAAACACAGATGCAATTATTAGAGTGGGCACTGATCCAATATGTCTAGTAACCTTATAAAAAGAAGTTTAGCACACTGACATGCGGAGGGCTAACTTGTGAAGAAACCAGGTTGCAGCCATCTATATGCCTTAGAAGAAACTAACCTTTGAGACACTTGGGTATTGGACTTAAATGCTTCAAATCTGTGAGAAAGTAAGGTTTTGTTGTTTTAGGCATCCAGGCTGAGGTATTTTATCATGGCAACTTAAGTAGATACCTTAACTAAAATGTTTGAGAAGCTCAGGATACACTATGTGGCTTTATTCCAGTAAAGTACTATACAGGGTGCTAGTGAAAATGAAGGTATCCACAGTGACTAGATTGCCCGTAGACTCGATTTCAGCAGTGTGTGAGACATACCACCATCTCCATTTCCCTCAGCTGAGCCTCTTTTAGGTTATTTGTGGTCTTCATCACAAGCACTGTTTTTCAAGATAATTCCCTTACTACAGAGTGAATGACAGGAACACAGAAGAGTTGCTGGCTGAGTGATAGATGGATTTGTCTTGGTTTTATACAACCCAGAAATCAAATGGAATCTGTCAGTTAGTTGAGCTTAGACTGATGGCTGAGTCCCTTTGATGATAGCAAAAGGCTTCTTAGTTATACTTAGGTATTCACCTCTGAAAAAGCGGAGCTTACAATTTGTTTGTTGTTGCAGGAAGAGAGCTAAAATAGAACATAACCAGAAAATGACCTCTATGGTTTAAAAACAATAGAAATGGTTTTATTTAGCTCTAATTGCAGGGATCAAAATGATCAAGGTTAATTTCAATAATGATTTTTTTGAAGACATTGCCACATACAACAGATACTGGGACTGAGTCATGTTTTTGAAGTACCTGCTATATTATAAAAAGAAATTATGTCAACTATACTTTAAAATGTAGTCTTCTTTAATGGTATGTATCTGAAAAATCAACACAGACATGTAATAAATAAATAATAAATAAATAATAAATAAATAATACTCTACAGAGAAATTTGTAAAATACATATGCCAAATGGAGTAGAGAACATGGGAGGTTGTAAGTTTCTACTCTGTTTTCCTGAGACATCGTATCTCTACATAGTTCAGGCTTCTGTGGAACAGGATGCTTCAGTTTCAGGTGTGCACTGCCATTCTGTTCTAACTTATGGAGATGGGCTAGTGTTTTGTGTGATATACCGTTATTTTCTCTTCACATAAAAGTGTTTCTCTCAAGTAAGTTCTGAATTACATAGCATTATTTAAAAAATCATTTTTTGGTCTATTAAAGGACTTTTTTATTCTACCTTTCACACATCCATTACCTTGTTTTTAATCTTACTATGTACATGAAACCAATTATGATGATTTTGTGCTGATGAAAACACAGGTTTGCACACTGGAGGGCTTTGCTTGTGCATTAGTCAGGTGGTTACAACACTGTTCTGGAGAATTACTATGGAAACTCACCCTGGGAACAACTCTTATCTTGTGGAAAGAGAAAACCAAAAGACATGCTTAAGTCAGTGTAGTATGACCTGATTTTATTTTAGTTGACAGGCTGAGTGACTTTTATTTTCATTAAAAAAGGTCTTTTAAAATTTTGGTTAAGATGGTATAATAAAAGTGACCCAGTTAAGAATCAGAATAAGAAAAAAATAGACTCTATTACAAAGAGAGCCACAGAAACAAAGATGGATAAATTCACAAAGGCCTATCAGGGATGGAGGGGAAAAAAGGTCAATATGATATAACATGTAAACATCAACAAAGAGAAGAAATGAGCATGACCATAACATGTCTGTTATGATCCAGACACAACCCAATAATCTATAGCCAGATGAAGCACCTATGATAAAAGGTAAAGGCACAGAGAATATATCCAATGAGCTTGTAGCACAAAATGGCCAAATTCTAGAGAATATAAAATAAAATCCTAGAATCAAATAAAAATGAAATGCAAATTATCAGAAACTTTGGATTACAGATAAGACAGTTCTAAGAGGAAACTATAGCTAGAGTATGCACATGAAAAAAATGAGTTTTCAAATAAATAAAAATGAGTACTTTACCTCAAAGTATTAGAAACACAAGAACAAGCCAAACCAAAAATCAGTAAGTGACAATACATCCATACAGTCAAGAACTTTCTGGAAAGGACTCTAATAGCATAGGAATAATCCCAGGAATTGACAAATGGGATTCCATTAAGCTTCTGTACATCACAAGAAACAACTGCCAGAGTAAAGAGACAGCCTACAGAATGAGAGAAAATATTTACTGACTATATAGCAGGGAGGGGATTAATATCCAGTATATATAAAGAACTGCATATATTATATACCAACTGTCATATTCAATAAATAGATAAATGAACACAAATTTCCTAAAGAGAGAATACAAGAAAAACAATAAATACTTTAAAATCTTTTCAACATCCTTAGCCATTAGCGGACAGCAAATTAAAACTGCTTTGAGATTCTGCTCACCCAGTCATAATCACCATCATGAAGAAAATGAACACTGACAGATACTGACAAAGATGCAGGGAAGGAAACCTTGGACACTGCTAGTGGGAATGTAAACTCCTGCAACTACTATGGAAGTCAGTGTGAAGGTTTCCTACAATACAAAACATAGAACTAGCACAGGACCCAATTAATAATGTTCTATTGAGTATAGAACAAAAGAACCCTTTAAGTCAACAGACCGCAAAGATAATACACGTCCATATTTCACTATGTACAATAGATAGGATATAGAATCAGCCTAGATATTCATCAGTAGGTGAATAAATAGAGTTATCCATTTTTAAACACTGGGAATATTTAGCCAAAAAGAAAAAAAAATGACATCATGGCATTTGCAGGAAAAAGGGTGTAGCTATAAATCATTATGTTTAGCAAAACAAAACAGACTCCAAAAGACAAATATCACATGCTTTCTCTCATATGAAAACTTTGGGTTTAAGCTTACATCTATGTTTGTGCATATGTGCAACGTGTGTGTGTGTGTGTGTGTGTGTGTGTGTGTGTGTGGTCATGGAGTTAGGAAGAGGAACATGAGAGGGGGGAAAAGAGGTTTTAAGGGTGAGAGAAGGAGGAAAAATAGAGATGTGATTTTTTTAAGATCTCAAGTCCAAGTTTGAAGTCAACAGTATTGAGGCTCTTTGTTTTTCATTAACTAGACTTTATTTTAGATATGCCCTTCTTCTTAAGAACGTTGACATTACTTATATTGTGGTCTAAAACGCAGTGTTGAGCCAGCTAGTCTTAACATGTGTTTGCATAAGCCTTTCATCTTGAAAGTATAAAAACGAGTTTTTTTTTCTTTTGGAAACAGCATATAGATCATTTAAGATGATTTTTTCACAGTAGAAATCTAGCAGAAAATTAGATTGGTCACCGAAAATGAATCTATTTCTTTGCAGTGTCTACTGAACTGTCTGCACTGAATATAAATAATGTGCTCATTTCTACTTACAGTGAAGCAAATATACATGATTTGTGTATGTTTATCCTTTTGCCTGAAATGTTCCAATCTTCCAAATTCTAGCTATTTACTTCCAACATACCCTTTCTTTGGGAGGTTACGTGGTGTTAATTTCTAATTAGAATCAGTACAGCACACTTTTTATGACACAGACACTGGCATACTGTTCTTTCCTTCATTCCAGACTAGGACACATGTACTGTTCACCTTTGTGTCCTCAGAAGTTACCATACTCTGTGACACTGGTAAATATCTGGTGAATAAGAGTATGTGCCTTTTCTGCTCATGTTATGAATGAGTTGATTGAAAGTATTACTGATCTCAGTCTTATCACTATTTATTCCTGGCATGTATATAGTAAGAACTCTTAGAGTTATTTAAGATAAAAAACCAAAAGTATTTAAATTATTTGACATCTAAATTAATTTTATCATCTTTGCCTTTTGAGTTTAACAGGATGTTTGGAAAAATACGAGATTTGTAAGATCACATACTTAAAAAGGCACTATTATTTTTACTTAATCTATCATCCTTATTGCTCTTGATTAATGATATTTTTTTCAAAAGAAACCAAAATCTTTGACTCAAGGAATGTACTAGTGAGTTAAAAAAGAAAAATATTTCCCATTTCATACTTTCCTTCTTACTATGGAGACAATAAATAAGGGTTATGAGAAGATTTTTATGAAATGTAATAAATTCTGTGGAGAAAAAATAATCATATATAGATTGTGGAACACAGTGGAAGATCTCTTGGAGGAAGCAATATTCATGCTGAAGCCTATAAAATGTTCTGGAAGGAGTGAAGGTCACACTTGCCCAAGCCCTGATAATGCTGTCAGTGAAAGCTCAAAAATGGGAAAAAGCTTGGTGGGTTCAAGAAAATAGGTGTAAGCATACTTGGAATAGAGTATGTGAGTAACAAAAATTATATAGAATTAGGTAGGCAGAGTAAGGTGTGCAAAGATTTTCTGGGGACTAATACATTATTCTCAAGGTTTAAAATTCCCTTATTTACCTTCTCAAATATGTTGGGAAACCCTAAGTATTTGCAAGCAAGGAGAATGCATGAACTGTTTTGCATATAAAAAAGCATCACCTTGCCTGCCTAGTAGAGAATAAACTTGAGGCCAAGTACAGATTTAGGGAACCTGTTTTGACAGTCCTGGTGAAGAATGGCATTGTTTCAGGAAACTATTGTGATGGAGGAAAGTAGAGAGATGGGGGCTATTCCCAGGAAAGAGAGTGATTCGAACTTCGTGATGGAGTTGATGAGGTATAGAGTTAGGAGAACATTTAAGAAGGACTCATTTCTTAATATAATGTCTGGGTGATTGATAATGACTTTTGCTAATATAGGATAATGTCAGGAAGAATATTTTTTTTCATGCCAGACATGGAGACTTAAACTCAGAGATCAGTTTTGCATATTACAATTTTAAAATATTTAAGAAAATATCAAAACAAAGATGGGATGTATGTGGCTGGCTATGCAAACTTATCACTCAAGCAGTAATAAAAGATGGGAATGTCATGGAATGAAACAAATTCCTCAGAGATTGAAAAGTAAAATATGGCCCTGACAAACTCCTGAGTACTCAGATATTTTGAAGTCAGATAGAAGCAAAGAGCAAAAAGGATATGAAGGAACAAAGATTGATAAGAAATTTCTGGAATAAGAGTTGAGAGAAGAGTTTCTCCTCCTTTAGGAAGGAATATTATCAATCCTATAGGAAGTTATTCATACTTTTAGTAAGATAACGAATTAAAGTTTCCATGAAGACAACAATGAACAAAAGAAAACATCCAAATTAAAAGAATTATAGGACAGGAGAGATGGCTCTTCAGCTTTATAGTGGTTACAGTTGTTTTCTTGTAAAGCCTGATAGCCCAGGTTCAATTCACCAGTACCCATGTAAAGCCAGGCACAAAAAGTGATACATGCATCTGGAGCTTGTTTGCAGTGGCAAGAGTCCTGGCATGCCCATTCACAATCTTTCTTTCCTTGCAAATAAAGAATACAAATATTAAAAAAGTTTTTGCAAGAGAACTAAAAAATCTTTGAAAGAGAAGTTAATGAGACTTGGGAAACTGTGTTTTTTTGACTTTTGTTAGTTAGAATGAAGGGATGCAGGTTGGAAGGATTGTGGATGAAATCAATGGATCATTTTCTAAAGTAATCACCCTGAAAGATACTTGAACACCACTGGAATTAGCCTTTAGGTCATGGTGTAAAGAGGAAGGCTCATGTTTTCCAAGAGATTAGGAAGGCTACACAAATATTTGAGAAGGGGCATTTCATAGCTGTAACTGGGTTGGAGAAAGTGGAATATCTGTGTAGATAGATTTGTAAATTATACCATGGGATGTCGTGAACAATTTTATCCAATCTCTTCAAGTATCTTAATGACCAGCACTCAGTATACCTAGGAATATAGGCAGCCTGTAGTATATATGCTTAATAAATGTTTTGGATTTAATTAAAGTATGAGACAACACATTATTTAAATCAAGGAATGAATTTAACATGAATTATTAAAAGCTATATATGCTCACATATGTCACATAGATATATCATATATTGAAATTGCTCATATATTAGATTTCTTCTTAGGGAGGTAAAATGGAATTTATAATAGGAAACGTCTAATAGCTATTGTGGTAGTTTGAATGTGATAGTTAATCATGGCCTCATAGACTCAGGTGTTTTATTTTAATTACACTTCCTACTTAAGTCCCCAACTGGCAGATGTATCCCTGCTAGATGGGGGCGCATCACTGCAGGCGGCTCCTGGAGTCCAGCCCTTAGGTGTGTTTGGGGCCAGATTTGATTCCAGCCAAAGTCCTGGAGGTGTGGAGAGAGCAGTTTGAGTTCCTGATTGTTGGTGTTTGCTTATGTTGGCTTCTCTCTCTCTCTCTCTCTCTCTCTCTCTCTCTCTCTCTCTCTCTCTCTCTCTCTCAGCTGTGATGCATGTTGGAGCAAGCAGCTCTTCCACCATTGATGGAGTCTTCTCTGCATTTTGTAAGCGTGAAATAAGCTCATTCCTCCCATAAGCTGTGTCTGGTTGGATGTTTATCCCAGCAACATGAAGCTGACTACAACAAGTTTTCTTCTCTTTCAATTCCTAGTTTAAGCATTCATGGCCTTTTAAAATTGTTTTCAGTGAAACTTTCATAATTTAATAGATCTATTTTAATATCTTAAAGCAAAATAGTTTTAGATGAGTGTTCTATTTATTCTTTCTATTGCTATGTATTGGCTAATTCAGGAAGTATTTCTAGCAATTTTGAATCCTAACTTTCTGGGGCAGCATGACAATGGATTTACCATAATTTTTGAGGAAACTTTTTCTAAGAGAAATTTAAAGTATCTCACCCCAAAAGTCCTTGAAGAATAAACTCCCTGATTGATTTTCTGTAGTTTTGACAGCAAAGAACACCCAATCACATTATCTCCTGGTTAACCAGGATGAAAAGAAGAACATTGAAAGTCCTTTATCTGGAATATGTTGTATGCATTCTTCAATAACACTTGGGGAACCCCCCTAAAAAAACCAACCAAACACACCAAAGCAAAGCACCATAAGAAAGTCCCATTAAACTGTTCACCCTGTGGTCCTGCGCATCCCAGTCAGTGGCAACACATCCATGCAGGTGCTCAAGCCAGTCTCTGAAAAGCCATGGCTTATTTGCTTTTCCCCATTGACATGGCTTCTTTAAATCCCTTGGCAAATAATGTTGATTCAGATATTAAAATGTCTTAAATCTTCCGTCTTTTCATCCTGCGTAAACTCCTGAAGAAGTGTCGTTTGTTTTCTCCACAGCCACATGATTGGGCTCTGCTTCCAAATAGCAGCTCAAATGACTTTGTAAAAACTTATGTAAAATATATTACCCACTACTTAAAATAGTTTCTAATTGTATGTGGATAGAAGCCACATCCTCTTATGATTGCATAAAACTTCTGCTGTACTTGTTAATCCTGCCCTAATCCAATCTCACCCATTACACACTCCCTTCTGGTCTTCATTCTACAGGATCCAGACTTCTCTATGACAACACATTAGTCACTTGACTGTTTCAGGTCTAATGACAAGAACTTGGCTATACGCTTACCATCTCCTTGAAGCATTCCCTGCCACTCTTATTAAGACCATTAGCAAAGCAGATTTTTTCATATTACTGTTCAAATTTCCTTCAGCATTTACAGGACATTTTATCCTTTCTCTTTAGGAAAAGGTCTTTCTGCCTCACATGAATGCAAAATCTATGAGGGTCTATTTTTGTTTTATAAACTATATTTCACTTTTGTTGGTCTTTATCTCTCAAGCATTTCAATGAGAACACATAGAACCAGATGAATGAATCCCTTTGAATGAATGAATGAAGATACAAATGGGAAATTTACAGGTAAATCCAGGTAGGAGACTGGAATTCACATAAATGGCCTGGAATTGTGATGTCCCTGATAAGAATAGCTCGAAGTATACAGGCTACTAAAGGAACATTATAAAGTTTATTTTCAAAATATCTATGTTGTAAAATGAATTAGTAATATATGGACACTTTTTGAATTGTACAAAGTGGTTAATAACACTAGTCATATCCTAATAGTCATAGACAGTGCTTGTGACAATGAGTCTTCTCATAGCCAAATAGTTCACTCTATCATAATGTAGATGATACAAGAATGGGTGAGGAGCCAGGACATATGGTCTCTCCTAGATTTGGTAGCCAATATGTGTGTGAACTTATACAACCACTGAAGGTCTCAACCTTTCAATTTGTAAAATGAGGTTAACTTCTTCACCAATCCTGTCATGTCAGGAACCTGCTCTTAACAGTCACGCTGTAGGATGTAGTTTCAACATACACATTTTGAGGGTATACACGTAATTGATTGGCAAAAATAAAACAATTATATGTTAAAGTGATTATAAATTTGTTTAGTTCTAGTATTTCCTAGATGTTGTCTTTGAATTTATTATTATATATTAATATAAACCAGGAAGTAATTCCTTTTTTCAGTTATTTTTATTGATTTATTATGTTTTAATTTAATTTTTTATTATCCATAATTAGATACACTTAATAAAGGAATAATGTGTTGATGTCTCCAGTTCCCCTATTTCCCTCTTCCCTTTCCCCGACACTTTTACTAACCCAGGCAAGGAATTATGTGGCTCTAGGCAAGATTTGGATAGAAACTTAGGAAAATATCTTCCTGTATGATTCTTGAGTTAATTTGAAGGATGTTGTCATTTTTTTGGATGTCAGCTGAGGGAAAGCAGAAATTTCTGATTATGTCCAGATGCTTTTCTGTCTAGACCACTGTATGGATATTAGGAACTCTCTGAACTGGAAAGAGGAGTTTCAGAAGCAAGTTTCTCACTTCTCATGTGGTTATGATGAAAAAATGACTATTACTTGAATCCAACCAAGGATGAATGTATAAATAAATTTAGCAAAAGTTAAAGTTAATGTTGGTAAGGTTTGTTACAGTAAGATATTGTGTCTCTAGTCAAAGCAAACTAAACAGAGGAATAAAAACAGAAAGCAAATTGTGGTTTGGACGTGAAGTTACCTCACGCAAAAGCTTATATGTAAAATGTTTGGTTTTTAGTTGGTAACACTATGCAAGCATGGCAGAATTATAAGGGTTAGAAACATAAGATCAATGGGGTAATCATTTATAAAGATCTTTTTAAAAATTTATTTGCAAGCAGAGAGAGGGAGAAAAAGAGAATGGGTGTGTCAGGTCACTTGCCACTACTAATGAACTTCAGACCCATGCACCACCACTTTACGCATTTGGTTTTATGTGGGTACTACTGATTTGACCCTAGGTCATTAGGCTTTGCAAGCAAAAGCCTTTAACTGCTGAGACATCTCTGCAGCGCAATCTATATTTTAAATTCATACTTAATGGGCTGGCAGGAAGTGGAGACTAATTGGAGGAAATAGGTCATTGGGATTGATTTTTGAAGGGCACAAAGAAAGACTTATTCCTCAGGCTTTTTTTTTTTTTGCGCCTCTCTCTCTCTGCTCCTTGTCCACCATGAAGTGAACTGCTTTGCTCCACCATGCTTCCACTCCCATAATGTGCTGCCTATAGATTCTGCCAGTAGGGAACTGATACCTCTGCAACTGTGAGTTGTTACCTCAGGAGTTTGTCATAGTGATGAAAAAAGTGATTAACACAAATAAAAACAACACAAATGGAAGAGATGTCAGCATGCTTACATTTTGAGGCAGAACACAGTGAATGGAAACAGATCTTAGGTCAGAAGAAAGATATGTTAAAATTTAAATCAGGGAAGTGTGCTGTAGAGAAGGAAGATCCAGGGATACTGAACACAAGTCATTCCTGGTTGGATGAAGAACATGGGAAGAGAGACCAGAGGAAAATGTTAGACCCTTGATGAGGTATTTAGATTATGAGCCTACGCACTGACTTGCGACCTGCTGGTCCCCAAAGTCCCTTATTGAAATGACTGAAATCTAGTCCTTGGAATTGCTCTCACATTGGAGACAAAGTGCTTTGTTGTAGAGTCAAGGAGCTCCAGATCAAGATAAAGGGACCGATGGCAAGGCAGGTGGACAAGGACATACAGCAGCTTTAAGGAGCCACATACCGAGAAGTAGAATGAAACACATGTGAAAGTCATCTAAATGAATCCAAAGCCAAAATAAAAAATGGGAATTCAGTTTGAGACTATTTGCTAGGTCTACATGGCCCTAATTGGGATATATCTATAATTATCTTGGAAAACAGATTCTAAATGAATGTGTAAAATTCTAATAGATTTTTTATACTTAAAATGCACACAAATGTATTTTTATTCTAATAAGGTAGCCATGTCCCTTAGTTTGATAAAAATCTGTGTTAAAATATACATTTTAGAGAATCATAATTTTATTTTTGGTGTTATCAGGAAACAGAATCTTGATACTTTTCTTTAAAAAAATTTAAATGGTGCACTGGGGAGATTGCTCAGTAGTTTAAGGGTGCTTGTTTGCAAAGCCTGACAACCAGGGTTTGATTCCCCACTACCCATGTAAAGCCAATTAAACATAGTGGCACATGCATCTGGAGCTTGTTTGCAGTGACATGGTCCTGGCACATCCATACTTCCTCTCTTTCTATCTCTTTCAAATACATAAATAATTAAATTTAACAAAAAAATAAAAGGTAACATCTGTGCTAGAAAATAATTTTATTTGATTATTCTTTGAAAAATATTTTTGGATAATAAGCAAAGAATATAATTAAATACCAGATCTTGTGATTTATGCATGTTGAAAAATGATCAAACAACTGTAGCAACATGTGTCTGAAGTTGATTTTCATCTCAGGCTATGGTAAAATCCTTCATTTTTCAGTCATTTCTTTAATTCTACGTGAATCATAGGAAATCTTTTAGGAAGATGAGAACATTGGAAACAGTAGCATGATGTGAAATCATTGTATTATATTCATTGCATTACATGTAATCTGCAAATAAATATAAGTTTATGTATTCATTACCTTGTAGCGCTGGATTTGAAGGTTTCTGTGTGGATTTTCTATTAAAAATCCCTATTTTGGGGCTGAAATGCCTCAACAAACCACATGGTTAGAAGGAATGATGACAAAAACTTAGCTTATAACAACAAAGACAAACACTGTTTTCTCATTCTTTGTTTCTTAAAAAACAAGGGTGGATATCTGTGGCATACAACAAATATCTACCACTCATTTTATTTCAAATTTCTAGTGAGCCACACTTTATATACATAGATTTGTTTTATGCTTGATTTTCTGCTTTTAAGCAGTAGAGGTAGCATTTTACATTCTAGTTAGTATTCAAGCTCCTATTCCATTTAGGTATGAAATTCTGTGTGTTGTTTTCAACTATCAGGATGCTTCTTTACTTTGCAGATTTACAATGCGAAGTCTGTATGTAATCCTAGTGTGTGTCAATGAAAACCATTTTCCTCATATGGGCTTAGACAGCTATAGCAAGAGGCATAGAAATTTCTGTTTCAAAGACTTGTAGAATGCTTCCATTTTTGTTAGAGAATAAAATAATGAGATGTAATCTGAGGATAATATCTGAGAATCAGAAGTTATGAAGTAATCACCATGCATGATTCCATCAAACCTAAACATGTCTAAATAAAAACATATTGAAGACAGGATATGAGGCACATAAGCACTTTGATAAAGTCGTAAGCTTGAAAATACCATAAGTAAAGCATGTAGAGGAACAAAAATGTTCAGGCTTTGAGGGGACTAAAATCTAAATAATGCCACTGAAGCAAATATCTGTGAAATTTTTTTCTGAAATAAAATAAAAATACAAATACTAGCACACAAATATCTAAAATGACATATAGAAAATCATGCCAGTTATACAGGTGAAACATTTTTGCAACATGTAATAGAAAAATGTGATTTTATCTTTATAACCCCCACTTCTAACTTGAAGAAGACTGAAATTGGGTATATGGAGGCTATCGCATTTGCTGAGCTGAGTAGCAAATGTGGTTGTAGATTTTTGAATTTCAACTTATTTGAATTGCAAGAAAAGTACTATAAATTTAATTATAAGAACAGCATTATTTTGTGACTAAAACATAGATAAATGGATCAAGGGGGAGCAGAAAGAAGGAAAGGGAGATAGGAAGGAGAAAAACGTAAAGGAGATGAAGGGAGAATTCCATACAGGCATGCCTGGTACCAGGTGAGAGAAGGCTGAAAAGAATTTATGCTGTGAGATGAAAATTTTTCTTTTGGAATAATCTAGCAAATCTCAATAAGATATACATTTTTATCATTCAGGACTCAACAAGATTCAAAGCTTATATGAAGTTAGATAAAATCCAGGCTACATAAAAATAATGTACTGGGATTCCTGGGAACTAGACAGCATAAAAGCTGAAGAGGTAGCAGTCATTGTTACTGCACTGTCTTAGAGGAAGAGGGGTGTCAAGTGAGGTACATTAAAGTTTGTGATTTTTCCCCCTGTTACAAAGGTTATGCCAAGGTGTGGCTGAAATAGCTTCCAAAGGAGCTTTTCCTCTAAGGCATAGGTAGAAAAGAACATGGGGAAATGGAAGCAAATTCAGACACCTAGGGATGAGAAAGTAAGTATAGCATTCAAATCAAATAAATAGCAAAATTCCCCATCCAGCCCCATTTTCTTTCAGCTAAAGGACAGAACTAGAAAGGAATGAGGAGGGGCATATACTCCTTTACTTAGTATCACTCACACTTGCTATAGATCTTGTTATCTTCAAAGTAGAATTCCTACTAATTGCAAGATAGCTACCAAAATCTGAGCTGACTTGGGTCAAAGGATTAAATTTCTAAAGACCTTAAATGACCTCTTTGTTATTGGCAGAATTGTATCTGTCTCTCCAAGCCATATGTTAAAGTCCCAGTCCCCTGCCTCTAAGACTGAATTTCAAGAGAGAACATTTAAAGTGGTAAAATCTAAGATAAAATCAATTTATGAGGCCAGAATCTAATCCCCCCAGACTGATGTCCTTATACAAAGAGGAGAGGAGGGCTAGAGAGATATCTCAGTGGTTAAGACCCAGATCCTGACAGTGTCACATACATCTGGTGTTTGTTTGCTATAGGAAGAGACCCTGGCATGCCCCCCACACCTGCAAATAAATAATTTTTTAAGGAGGGAAGAGAACAACATAAAGAGACAGGTGAAGACACCAGAGCAAGACAGCCATCTATAAACCATGGAGGGAGACCTCAGAAGAAATGAACCCTGACAACAGCTTTGCCTTGGATTTCTAACCCCAAGAGTAGAGGAAAATGCATTTCTGTTGTTTAAGCCATCTAGTTTGTCATCCTTGTTAGAGCAACTCTAGCAATTAATTCCCTTTCATTTGACTCTCCCTGAGCCTCCACC
Source organism: Zapus hudsonius (assembly GCA_004024765.1). Classification (NCBI taxonomy): domain Eukaryota; kingdom Metazoa; phylum Chordata; class Mammalia; order Rodentia; family Dipodidae; genus Zapus; species Zapus hudsonius. The sequence goes on along the minus strand of PVHP010001662.1, from coordinate 64,003 downwards.
AATCCCTAAATTATATGGGGCAGGTGTTATGAGATATAACTGACATTTACAACATGACTAAACCTCATTGAGCCATGGCGAATCATTTGCACATACATGTGTAATTTACATAGCTGCCCATAGCTAGGATGGCTAACTGAATCTCATACCTTTCACCAGTGGTCTACAGTAGAGACATCTTGGGTATATGCCATTTCTTTATCTTGTCAACCACAGGACACCAAGAATAAATTCGTATTCTTCAAGCATTCTTTGGCTTTTTTGGGGGGAAGTAATTTTTTTGTGTTTAGGAGACATTATTCTAGTTAATGTTATGAGCAATGGCTGGAGGCAGAGTGAGAAATTTATAAAGATATTTTCTAGGCTATCAAATACTGCATGGATATTTTTAAAATACAGGCTTAATAGTATATACCTGGCTACCAATTATTCTTTTAACTGAGCTTCTCTATTGATTATTTTGCTTGTCCTGGTAATTTAATTTAATGTTGCTAAATATAGTGAAACTACCTGCTTTCTGCACTATGAAATAAAAAGGATTGGGTTTTGTTTAGTTTTGTTGTTTTTTAGCATAGTTCAAGATTGTGGAATTGTAAAATGAGGTTGATTTGAACAGCAAATTATTACTGACTAGAAGTTTTAGCTTACTTGGAGTTTAGTCTCAAGTATCAAAATTATGTTTAATTAAGCATTTAGTTCAATATGGGATAATTTTAAGAACAGTTCAATTGATCGAAGCATGAGATGAGTGAGTATATCTTATGTTAAGTCTTAAAGATAAGCACGTAGTCCTGAAGATGTTCATTTTGTATGAAAATTTAGTCTAAGATCTTTCTTTTGTGTGGTTAGACTAAGGGCAGAATAGCAGGTTGGAATACAATACTAAAATGGAGATGACTATTATTGTTAATAGAAAGAAGATATGGTAATTCTTGGGGAGATTTATTTCACCAAAAGACAGGGAAAACATGGAAAGAAATTCTAACAAATATTCTCAAAACTATTCTGGAAGTCAGAGGGAAGCTCTGGAAGAAAAAGAAAGAAAGCATACAAAAGAACAAGAACAATCTACTTCTGGAAGAGATTCCATATGGAAAGTAGAAGCTCATTTCTCCATTAAATATAAATGCTCATAGTTGCCATAAATATTCAAAGATAATCAAAAGAGGTAAAATGTAGCATTAGTTACATGGCCCATATAATTATAGGAATTAAGTTAATAGAATAAATTCGTCTTTTCAAAAGTTTAGTACTAGGCTGGTGAGCTGTCTCAACGGGTAAGAACTCTTGCTGCACAAGCATGAGAGCCTGAGACTGCTTGAGTTTGATTCCCCATCACCCATGTCAAAGAAAACTTGGGCATGGACATGCACATCTGTAACCACAGACATGTGGGGTGGAGATTGGAGAATCATTGGACTCACTGACTAAAAATAGCAGCTCCAGGTTGAGTAAGACATCGACTCAAGAAAATACTTGAAGAGTCATCAATAGAGGAGGAAGACATCCAACATTCTCCACTAGCTTTTATACATGTGTGCATAGGGTTCATGCATCTGCACACATATGCACATGCCACACACACATCACATCACACATTATAACACACATGCAGACATATACACATGCACACACAGACATACACACATGCACACACACACTCATGATGTCCCAAAAAGTAATGTAGTAAGAAATATTATAGAGCTAAAATACGTTAATATTACTATTCATTTCCCACCTTCAAGTACATTTTTTTGCTTTTCCTCTGGAATTCACTAAAATGCCCACTCTCTGTATAAATGGAAGAAAGAAATTGTTTCCTTGACTCTATTGCTAGACAAGGTGCTACACCTGTTTCCTACACTCACTTGACACAATAATTTCAAGCAAGTTAAACATTTTAAGCCTTGATGACATCATCAATTGGCTTAAGTACATTATCTTACAATGTTTATAAGGCTATTATATCAGATACTATATATATGACTAACAGAGTTTAGCCATATGGTCTTATAAATAGAAGCAATTAATGATAGAAGGAAAATTGAACATCTGAAGGAAAATAGATGCATATTTCATAATCTGAATAGCTATCTAAACAAAATGACAGAGGTCCATAGTTCAGCTTATTTCATTGGTCATTAAATATGATCATATCTAGTCACTGAAAAAAATAGCCAGATGGTTTTTTGAGCCCAATGGGGTCTTGAGGTTTAATTCTTCCATAGTTAAATTGTGTTTATTCTGTTTTATGATCATAGAATCTCCCAACCAGCCTGTTAGTGCTTTTTCAAGTAAATAATCTTTCACAATTAAAGATGAAGAAAATAGTCAGTACTAATCAGCCCATTGCCACACCAAATAAAAAAGCACAGTGAATAAACAAAAGCAATGCCTGCTGGCAACGGTCAGAAGCTAAGTGACAACACACTGCTATTAATACAAGCGGTATAATTATGAGTCAAAGTTAGTCAGGTGGTATTGACCTCACTTTTGAGGACCCAAAAATAGCTACAAGACCTGTCAAGTATTAAGTGATCATTTTCCAAGAATATTTTATAACCTGTTTCTAACTGGTCAGCTCTAGCAACAAAGATGAACTCACTCTGCATTTTTTGCCACTGCTTGAAAAATTTTATTTTACTACACTACAAATAAAATTCAAAATTAATAATATAACTATATACATCCTGGAAAAATTATTTTTTTCTATCCTCCTTTGACCTAGGCTCCAGAGTTTAGGAGCGTGAAGACTCGTGGAAGGAGCAAGGGTCCTGAGCAGAGAACGTAGAACTCATGGTTCCCACCCAGTAGGGAGCACATTTCTCTTCATGATTTTTATGCAATGCAGAGAGCATTGATAGGTTCTTTTTCTTTTCTTTTCTTTTCTTTTTTCTTTTCTTTGTCTTTTCTCTCCTCTTTTTTTCCTTTTCTCTTCTGCTGTGTGTGTGTGTGTGTGTGTGTGTGTGTGTGTGTGTGTGTGTGCATGAGTGTGAAGGTGGGAGGAGAACTTTGGGTGTTGGTCCCCACCTTCCATCTTGTTTGAAGCAGGGTCTCTTATTTTTCACTGTGTTTACCAGTGTGTTCTTCCTTGCCCATGAGCTTCTAGGAAATTCTCCTCTCTGCCCCTTTTCTTGGTGTAAGCCAGCAACCAGACCTGTGAGATTCTAGGGGATTCTATCTGCCTCTCTTCTTGGTGTTTGCCAGTGCACCTGACCTGTACCAGTAGCTTCTAGGATATCTGCATCTCTTCTTGGTATTTGTCTGTACACCTGACCTGTGAACTTTGAAGGGCTTGTCTTATCAGCCTCTCTTCTTGATGTAGGCCCTCTGGATTACCAAAGCTTGGACTGTAGCATTTGGCTTTATGTGGCTCTGGCAATCTGAACTCAGATCTCTTGAAGAACTCTTGAACTCGTGCTTGCACGGCAAGGTTTTATCCTGAGCCAGGTTTATCGCTCCAGCCAGGTTCTTCTATGAACATATCTAATTATATTACAGAGTAGGTTGATGTTAGCTTGTGCTCATAGCTTACCATCAGTTGTCATCCTTATTAGCGCAAAGTACAATATATTTCTTGTTGCATATAGTCATTTCTACTTTGCTGGATTCTCTCAAATTCATCTTCGTCATCCAAAAATCCCAGATCATCTAACAGACTCTCTACTTTCTTTCCCCCTGTTTTTATTATGTATTCATTTATTGGCTTTTTTTGGAAATAAGATTTTGTTGTAGTCCAGGATGGCCTGGAATTCACTTATATGTAACCTGGTTTGCCTTTAGCTCAGTGATTCCTTTGCTTCAGCCTTTCAAATTCTGACATTACAGGCATGAGCCACCATACCTGCCTCAGGCTTTCTCCTTCCTGTCAATGCTGGACTCATTTTTTTTAGCAATTGAATCTTGAAATAAAATGTTTTTATTTCCCATGTCTCTCTATCTCAACAGTCACCAAATTCTGACATTATTTCAAAAGATTTTCACTTGGATCTCTTGTCTCTTTAGTTTTATGCTCTCTCACATTAACCTTCCTATTGGGCACCTCTAAAGAAAGATCATATATTTCTTAATAGCTTAGATCTTTATTGTGAGTGAAAAAATCCAACAATAGATTAAAGAATTGGGAATGTTTAAATCATAGGCTTTAAGCTTATTGCACTTTTCAATATTGCTTTCCCATCTGGTGTACTGCTGCTGTGTATAAAAATACATGAATACGTACATGAATGTTCACATGAGCTACGAAGACATTGGTGGCTTTGCACTGTAGTGCCAGCACTCCAAGGATCAATGCTTTTCTAGGATTCTTCCTAATTTCTTTGAGACTAATACATTTGCCTAAATGTAAGTCAGAGCACACATTTCTCCTTCTCTCTAACTTTATAAGTACGAGGGCAGAAGGCACAGGGGAAGGTCTATTACAATTGGAGAAAGAAGTAGATTTGCAGGAGTTACTTAAAGTGGACGAGAGGAGTGGAACCTAGCTGGCCTGTCCCGGCGTTGGTGAAGCTTTCCTGTCCTTATGTGATGCATCCCATTCAGATAACTCACAGTCTGACCATAAACCCTTTTGTACTTAGTATGATGCAGTGACTTGGCTAATTTTTATGAAGTCAAAGGAGGGAAACTGGCTCTAACCAAAATAACTGCACAGAACCCATTAGAAAATTTTCCTTGGAAGTAATTTTATAGTATGTGGAAATTCATTCCCAAACTCATTGTTCTGTCCCACTGGTTTATCTGCTTTTATCCCAGTATCATGTTATCACGACTATATCTCCATAATGTATCATGACGTCAAGTAGGATGATGCCCTCTGATTCTTCTTTAGTTTGAAATAAATATATACATATACATATCTAAAAATTGTAACTAGTCTTTTCAAGGGATATCTGTAATTCCTAGCTCATTGCAACATTGTCCACAGTAATCAAGATAAATATTCAAGTCAAGTATATATTAGTGTTTGTTTTATAAATGTGATACACACAGAATAGTTTTTAGCTTGAAAAAAGAAGAAAATTCTGTCATTTAAAAGCATAGATAACACTACAGGCCAGTGTACAAAGTTAAGTAAGACAGGCACAGCAAGACAAATACCACATGCTCTCACGTATATGTTCAGAAGTCAAACATCTAGAAATAGAATGATTTTTATTGAAGGTGAAAGGAAAGATTGGGGGATAGAGGAAAGTTCATTATAATGTTTGGTTTAGATAAGAAAAATGAGTTTTAAGATCTGTTTGTGACTATAGTCAATATTATATATTACGAAATTGTAAAACCTGAAAAAAGGCAATTATATGAGGTGATAGATATAATTAGCTTGATTAAATTAGCACAAATGTACACATATATCAAAATTCACAAAGTACCCATAAATATATAAAATTGTAATTTTTCAATTAAAAAGAAAAGAAAATATCTCAAAATATTAGAAGTCTATGAGTAAAAATGAAATGAGCCTGAACTCTCATAAAACCTAACCACAGACCCTCTTGATTTTATTCAAGTCTCATTTCATTAAATACATTAATGGGAATGAGCATTGTTTTTATAGTAACTATTGGATTTGGTTTGTTTATATATACTTTTAGAGCAAGATTGGCCCAAAGAGCTGCTACTCATGTTTACCTATTTACCATTAAGTGCACAGGACATTTAAGTAGTCAAAAGATTAGTTAAGGGTAGCTGAAACTTTTCACAGTCCAGAATAATGTAAAGAGTAATCATTTTTTATTCTGGAACAGCTCAGCTTGCACAACTTTTTAATGTGTGCATTTCTCACAGTCTAAGTTCTAATTTGGTAAATGGAAGACAGTAATGCATACCACAGAGATTCCAGAATATCAGTAGATCAATGTGTGAAAAAGCTCCTTGTACACTGACATAAGGTATCATTCTGATGCCAAGTCTCTTGGACTCAGTATCATAAATCCTGAATATATTTTTGTATTTTTTTAATGCTTCCCACTTAAAAAATATTATTTGTTAATTTATGTGAGAAAGAGAGAGAAGAGGAGAGGAGAAGAGAAAAAAGGAGAAGAGAATGGTTGCACTAGAATCTCTCTTTGCAAATGAACTCCAGACCTATGGGTTACATTGTGCATATATATGGCTTTCCGTGGGTACTGGGGAATTGAACTCAGGCAAGCAGGCTTTTCAGGTAAGTGCCTTTTACTTCTGTGCAATTTCTGCAGCTGCTTTCCATTTTTATTAAGAACTTTAACATATGAACATACAGTATTTGATTGTGTTTCGTTTCTTTATCTTTTTGTCCCTCTCTGCCGCACACCCATCTCCTGAGGACCCTTTTCTTTCAAGGCAGTCCTTCCTCTCTTTTAGGACTCATGTGCAAAATTTGCCATTTATTCATTATGTAAGGTTAAGACACAGTTACTTTATTGTATAAAATAAAAATACATAGATATGATGGCAATTAAATTATATCTATACACCCATAAGTATGTGTGTAGGTGTGTGTTAGCTATTTGAAAATTATGACTTACTATACATAGGTTACTATTATGTTTAAAAATATAAATAGTCAATTTTATAACTCTTCACGTTTCTGTCACATGAAGCCTTCTGACCTTCACAGTATTGGCCTATATATGGCAAAGTGCTGAAAGTGATAGATGACATTTACTGAGGACAATTCTGTGTACTAGGATCTTTTTGAGTGTTTATCATGTATTGCCTCATTTAAATTCCAGACATGGGCATGAACATTCCATATTTTTAAAAGTAATTTGGGATATATCTTTATAAAGTGTGTTAACAAATATTATTTTCATATTGATATTTTGAATATTATAACCCAACTTATTTGTCAGAGCCAGCATCTTGACTTGGTATAATGATTATAAGCATCCATTCTCAGGCTCCACCAACTTTTATTCATGAGTAGCTTAAAGAATTATATTCATTTACCCATCCATCCATGTCATATTTTCCTATTAATTATTATCTTATCAAGATTTATAAGTAGAATCAAATTCTACCAATAGAAACATTTTAACTACATAAGATGATTTTTAATTTTGTATATGAAATATAGCAAGAGTGTCTAAAATAATTGTGAGCAAAATACACTATGTAGGATATAGTGTTGATTTGTCAGCTAGGAGATTATTATACAAAAATGCTTCATTAATTAAACCAATATGATGTTAAAACATAAACAGTCAGATATGCCAAAAAAAGCTAGAGTACCTAATTGAATCTCAAATATATTTGTGGGTTTAAAATATAATAGTTGTAACATCTTAGTTGTTGTTGTTGCCAAAGATAGAAAACTCCATTAAAAATTGGCTGGGGAGACAAGAAACAAAACCCAACAGAAGCTTATAGTGATTTTGCCAAGTTCAACTACTGGCTATGATGTACCTTTGGTTATATAACTTATCCAAGCTCCAGAGATGTTAAAATCCTTCTAAAATAAACATGGAGTTTCATCTAGTAACTCAAAAAATAACCTTTAGAATGATTGAAATTTTTTTAAAAAAATCACCAGAAAAGTTTAAATCTAATTATACAAGATATAATTCTATAAAGTCAGCTATAACTTGCATATTTCTCAATATTGTGCATATATAGGTGGTGATATTAGCCAGCAAACAAGGCAGGGGTCTTCAGGTCAGACATACCTTCAGTGAATCTTTTATTTTCAACTAAAACATCGTAGTGCACGTTGAACATGCCTAGAAGCATCCCTGCCCATCACCTTAATATTTATGAGCTAACCATATTTAGGAATGAATCACCCCCTTTATGAATATGGATTTAGGCTCACTCCATAAAATTCCCATGCCTCTTTTGTACAAAGAAAACAAGGCTTTGGAAGTGACTTCCAAAGAGTTCCTTGCCTGCTGCAGAAGATAACGATTTTTCTACTTTTAAGCTTTTCTACTTTTAAGCTTTTTATTCACGAAGATGTGAACACACATTATTTAGTCTCAAACTTGTCTCTGATGATTCATGGGCTATGTTTTTCAAGATGATGAAAAGGGCCCTGTCTCAGATGTGTCCCCTTGTCCTGCTGGAGATGGGTCCCAAGTTGGAAAAGGAAAAACTTTATTGGGGCCATGACTCCTTCATAGCCACTATAGACCTGGGAGAAAATTTCTAGCCACTCTAAATCTTTATTTAAAAGTTTCTTCAGACTGTTGAGTTGCGAAGGATCCTTGAGTCAGCCAATAGAATCTTATAACAGAGTGGAAAGGGACCAGAGATTAGGAAAGGGCAGAAAAGTTTTACAGTTTTGAAATTGCATTTCAAGGCTGAGGTGTGAGAAGTTATGAGATATTCCTGTCCATGCTGGTACAGGGGGTTCAGGAGACTAAAAGGAGTCTGTACCTAGAAGGAGATGCTGGTCAGGAAGCCTGGTTATAACAGCTTCAAATACGGTTTTGAGAAATTGGATGAAATCTCCAACCTAATTGCCAGCAATGTGAAAGTCTAGAAATTGGAAAACATTTTCCCTCCCACAGATCTGCATAAAGGTAAACAGATTTCCAGAGTGGAATGTGTTTTCTGGGTGTGTTTTATCCATAGGTTGTCCCTGTTTCCAGAACCCTGAGATGTGTATCACAATTTCAATGCTAGAAAACACAGAAGACAAATGTTTATCTTGACAAAAATTATAAAGTTTAAATTATGACTAATCCTTCTTTTTAGCCCCCTACCCCATCCTTCAGGGTATATGCTTCTAGAAAGATGAGAAAAACCTCCACTGAACTTGAGACTTGTGACATGTACCTAATAGCCCTGTCAAAACCTTTTTCGAACTTTTCAGAATCTAGGCTTGGACCATATATGCTTATTCACCATGTGTTTTAGTTACTTTTATTCATTGATGTGACCAAATACCTGGCAGGAAGCAGCATGTGCACAGAGGGGGTTACTCTAGCTCAGAGTTTGGAGGAAATACATTCCAGTATAGCAGGAAAGGCATGGCGGTAGCAGTAGGAAGCCAACTGGTTACATTGCAGTCAGTCAGGAAGCAGAGGCTAAACAGGAAATAGGGCTGAACTCTAAAACCTCCAGATCTGTCTCCAGTGACCCATTTCCTGCAGCAAAGCTCCACCTCCAAAAGGTTCCAAACACTTCCCAAGCAGTGTTACCAGCTGGGGACCAAGTGTTCCAACACACGAGCCTATAAAAGGGGACATCTCACATTAAGACCTCCACACCATGCTTATCTACACAACCTCATCTGTACAACCTTTTAAATTTAATTTTATTCTATATTTTATTTTATTCTATTTTATTAGTCTTAGAACTTTCCTATTGTTTCCTCTTCCACTCTGAAATTAAATTTAAGGCTCTCCTCATTGATGTAAGGAAGGGGACAGAAGGGCATCCTTGGGTGGCAGCTGTGGGGTAAAATCCCATGTGAGACACTCAGGTTGAAGACATCCCTTTAGTGTCATGCAGATGTATACCTTGTGATTTTTTTTCCAGGTCACATGTGACTTAGGAACATTCATATACTTGGTCTATTTTTTTCTGGTTTTGATCTGACAAAACAGGAAAAAAGAATTTTTTAAAAAGTAAAGGTTTAGAAAAAAATAAACTGTAGTATAATATATCTTATTAAAAAGGTATTCAGTGAAAGGATCTCCTTAGATAGTCTTCTAAAGAATGATTATAACATGTTTATTGGCCATTTTAACACTGACACTCTAAGTAAAGAGAGGATATTAACTATATAGATATTAACTATATAGATTCCACATATGTCTCCTCAGTGATCCACACTCATGGTGCAAGATAGAGTTAATTTTTCTCCACTATGTCTGTGACTGTGATAACATTCAGAGTAAGCCATAAAACAAGGATCTACATGTGAAACACTTTGATAGGTTTTTCTCCTGGTGGAAAGTCAAAAGGACTCCAGGTTGCCTCCATGTTCTGTTTTCCATTAAAGAGAGAGGTTTTGTTATTGACATCTAGATCTGATGAAAATGGAGTAGACAGTCCCCTGTTCTGATCCTGATCCCCATTTCCAAAGGAGAAAAGAGTCACAAGCATTTTATGGATGATGTGTGATATATTTGTACTCATTCTGGGCTGACCAGAATTCTCTGTCCCCAGCTCCATTCCCTTGATAGATACGGGGCAGAAGAAGCCTTTTAATCTTTTCTTTGGAGGTCAGGTTCCAGCCGTCACTCCTATGTGCCTACTAAATACCTGGGTTTTGCAAGTAAATTAAAAGAGATAGTTTGATAGCCAAGGAACACGGTGTTTCTCTTTAGAATTTAAAATATGTCCTCTGTTCTGCCAGGACTCCTGCTCATTCTTCTTAGCATAGGACCACTATTTATAATATGTATCCTTGGGGAGGAGGAGACAGGAAAGAAAAGATCTGGTTACCAAAAAAAAAAAGGTCTGTAAATTTATTACACTTGCCCATAGTTCAACTAATTATAAAAAAATTAATTACATAATTGGGGTTATCCCTATCTATCCAAAAATGATAACAGACTTGTTTTGATTATGAAATGGACGTGATGAGCAGCGAGACAGCTGCAGTCATTTTGCACAGCTGAAAGGAGTAGGTGTACATGTCAGGCGACTTTGGCAAGGTGTATCAAAATCTCATGAAAGCTGGTTAAAACCTCAACTATTGTTTCATCTATGTAGGAACTTTCCCAAAGGAACTTGAACTCAATCCCTGTAAAATGCCATAAAATGGTCTTTTTCCCCCTAGGAAAAACCTCAAGCTCTATAATATATGTTGATATAAAAATTAAGTCAACAATAAAATATAATCAATCTAGTACAAGTGATATTGACCTTTAACAGATATATCAAAAAATCTAAAAACTTCCTTCTTTAAGGTTTAGAAGGCTAAAACTTTATTGCAGCCTGACAGTACATCTGGCTTTTTCCTCATGACGTTATCTATCAGCTAGTTGTGCCTATGAGGTTGACACTGGACATGGCAGGACAGATTTCTGAGGACTACAGCTTCACCTCCACACACTGTTGAAAATTTTCTTTTGTTCTGTAGGAGCCACACATCCCTAACCCTGCCTGCCCCGCGCCTCAGCCAGTAGACAGCTCAATGTGGCATCCTCCCAAGTACTCCAACTGAGCTTGCTGAGTTTCTCAGAGGTGTCTCTCTTGCACTGTCTGGTGTTTGGTCTGTTCATCGTCTAAATGCTGAGGGCACAGTTGCCAGCTGACTTTATTGGCTCCTCAGCTCTGTCACTTGCTTCCCCTCCTTAGCTTTCATCTTTTACACAGCCCGCCTTGTACTCTTGCACAAATGGCCCCGCTCTGTGCTGTTTGTGGTTCTTGCATTCATCACACACCACCCAGATGACTTCTCCTTCTACTTCACAGAGCAACTTAAGGGTTTGTTTTTCTGCTGTCTGGGACAGATGCCCTGCTCATTCATACTGCTTCCTTGACAAGGAGTTGGAGGTATCTGACTCAGCACCCGAACCATGTTGGGGACAGAAGCTCCACTGGGGAAAACTCTTTCAGCATCAGCAATAGGTGAAGCAGCTCCATGGGGCTGGACGAGTCTGCAGTTGGGTGGCCAGGTTTAACACTTGTTCCTCATCCTTCTCCAGTACTTCCTCCAAGTCCTTCTCATGTTTCCCCATCAGGTGCAGCTCTTCCTCTGCCTCATCTCTCCCCCACATGTAGTCCCTGTTATTCCAGTTGGACCCATATAAATTTTGGATGTATTTTGTCATAGTTAAAAATAATATTCAAAAACAGCATTACAAACATTGAGACAAATTTTTACGTAGTGATACTTAAGGAAAGATAATATTAGTAACACTTACAAATTTAAAAGTATATTTAATTTATGTATCAAAACATCCTAAATATGAGATCTGTTAGTCTTTACTTATCTTCTCCTTATATAGCATTTAGTTTTAGGTAATTGATTTTAGATAAGGATTCATGAACTTGTCGGTTCATCCAACATTCTAGATTCTACATATGATCTATCATTGTAGAACTGTAAATGTATTTTCAACTACATGTGAATAGCACAAAAATCTTTAAAATCTGACTTTTCATGTGTTATTATACTTTTACACAGACATATCTGGAGACAATGTACAATGTGTAGGACTTAAAAAAGGACACTACTGCTACTATTATTATTATTATTATTATTTGTGTAATGTGGTATATAAAGTGCTTTGAAAAAGTGAAATATATTACTTAAAAGATCATTAATGTGATGCTAGCATTTCTTTCTCTCTCATTCAAATCCAGTCTTATACATGTTACTCAAATATTGTAAATGATTTTTCAGTTAAATGCTACAACTTTAATGTTTAAGTACTTTTATAGGTATTAAATAATTTCTGAAGATTAATTGTCTTTTTAACCTGTGGCTGACTGCAACCTGTGTTATTACTCTTAAACTACATATATGTATACATAATCAAAAATTGAGAGGGTGAAGTTAATCCCAATTTATCTTAAAGTTTCATATCAGTTAAATTATTAATCATACTGGTCCTATCAACTTAACAATGCTATACATTTCTACTGCCTAGTGTACAAAGAATTTGATCAAGCACACTTACTCTAAGTATCATTCTGAAGATGGTAGGAGAAACATAAATGAGAGTAATACCACCCCCGCCCCAGAAGGTATGTACCAGGACCACTTAGCTAACTCAACTAACTCAGCTATCTCCATGTGTCTTTATCTGCATACATGTGCATTTGGGAGT
>PVHP010001662.1:8653-51190 GCA_004024765.1 Zapus hudsonius | reverse complement strand
TTGTATCTGCAACCATATGAAAAGTATGAAAATACCAAAAAATACTAATTAAGTGGTATTTCAAACCATACCATAATATTTTCATTTTTATATGTGTATACTTATTGTGACAATTAAAATAATTCATTTCAATTAACCTTTTTTAAAAGAAGAAATTAAGAGAATAGCTATTTATACTTTAAACTTTGAATCAAAATGAGCATGACTGATCAGATACTAATAATATAACTGAAATAACGGGAAAAAATTCAAGGACATGTAACATTATGAGTTATCCATGACCTGAATGTCATTACCATTACTTCAGTTTAGGGCAAAACCTGAGAGAAAGATAAATGGATCTGAATTTATAACTGTCTTCCTTTTTTTCAAATATTATGAATGAATTGAATTATCGTCCCAATTTGAGCTGATATTTCTACTTTGAGATTTTAGAGTAATGAGACAGAAGGGAGTATTTATGCTTTAACTCACACCAATAATGGCAAAAAATTCTCATGGTTTTCTTCTCATTAAAATAAAAGAACAAATATTCAATTTTCATATCTAGAAAACATGTGTATATAAAAACAAAAAAGAATTAGAATTTATAATTACTGGGTTCATTTTCAGTTGTCTAATAGTGAATAGGAAAAAAAGTAATAAGACAGCTATCTAAACGGATAATAAATAATTAAAGATAACTAAATAGGCAATAAAAAGACAAAAATATTTTGAAATATATAGATTCCCCTCACATATTATACTCTAATGATGATATACTCAAAACACATAGTAAATTATTGAAAATTCCTTTTTGGTTATTTTTTCCCTCTTACTTTTCTCTCTCTCTTCTTTTCTTTTCTTTTTTTTTTTTGAAAATAAAACTAAGAAAGAGTCTTACTATGAAGCTCAGCCTGGCCTGAGTCTTGTAATTTTTCTTCCTCAACCTCCTAAGTGTGCCACCATACCCAGACACTAAAAAAAAGACCATACTGCAATATAAAAAAGATATTTGAAAATTAAGGCTGAAATTACAAAGGAAAAAAAACACTCATATTAAATGAAGACATTACTGAAGTTTTCTGACTTTTAGGATTTCTTTTTCTTTAGTTACTAAAGAAATAGTCTGGTTTTTTTGAAGGTATTTTTTTGAAAGATAGAGAAAGTGAAATCATACATGTAAGTCATACATGTACATATGTGTGCATGCAGAAACAAGTAAATTGATTTTAAAAAGACCATGTTTTCTTTATGTTTTTAAATACTAGAGACTTCACTAAAATGTTAAGTAGACAGAAGTATTTCCAGAATTATTTGTCACCATGAGGGAAAAAAATGAAGTGTCCAGACAGAACCCCTTGATAAATCATAGTTATAAAATCCTGTGGGCAATTAAATATTTATACATAAATTGTAAAATTGTAGTGATACTAGATGATCTATCCATGTCATTGGTAGTAGTTAATAAATAAATAAGTGATCAACATGAAGAACATATTCATCCTTGAAAAAAAACTCCCCAACATATTTTAGAAATGTGTAATCTGGAGAAACAATGAATCGGGATGATGGAAACTTTCAATTTCTCAAATTTATAAAGGAAAATCTGCTGATAGTGTCACAAAATTCTATCTAAAACACCTCTATGAAAATAATTCTAGTGAATGTTGATACTAATTCTTAGAAATAATCTTGTTGAACCTGAATGTCAGTAATAAGCTTTTGCATGTCATTCAATGAATTTGAGGATATCACTCCTGATATCACTTAGTCAAGTATCCATGATGGCTAATGAGGGGGCAGAATAGAACAGGAGGAGGAAGAGAGAAGAAAGGAAAGAAGGAAGGGGAAGAGAGAGAGAGAGACAGAGACAGAGAGAGAGGCAGATGGGGCATTTTAGTTCTTTCACAGTTTCTAGGAGGGATGTCACTCTTGGAGTAAAAGAGGACTTTAACAGATTACAGAGTACATCGAGGGACTCTTCAATCAAGGTAAACACAGCTGGAATTACAGAAATAACACCCATCTGGTATTCCATTTAAGGTGAAATCTCACCAGTTTCAGGTGAAGTGATTGAGAATGCTCTGCAAAAAGCAGTAAAAAACCAACAACAGCAACAACAACAAAACTAGCTCTGTAAGCATGCAACTATCCTATCACAGACTAAAGTTTTGATGTCATACAGGGACTGTGTGTCAGAGAAATGACAAAAACAACATAAAGACAGTTTGAAAGAAACAGTTTTGTTAAACAAAGATTGCCCACAAAGGAGATGTGGACGATCAAACCCTGTTATATTATAATGCCCTGCAGAGGTCCTTCCTTCCCTCCCGGAAGCAGCATGGCTTGTGCCATTGCTGGGGGATTCTACACAAAGGTACCTTTCGTTTGGCCTTTAGCTGTTCATGGTACTTGTCACAGGTGTCTCCTGGGATCTCTCCTCCCCAGAGAGTGATTCCAACGATGGTGTAAGTGACACCCATGATGAGCAGTGGGAAGCAGTACACCAGGATGATGACAATAATGTGGTACCTGCAGCACAAAGGAAACAAGCTGAGGCATCTGGGCATGACATATATGAGGCTTTGACTTTTTTAACTTTAAATCATAATAATGTGCCAGTGAGTATTTTCACTGGATCTTTATGTCCTCATCTCACAAATTTATCAAAATAGCATGTCTTATCACCAATAGCCATATTTCAAACTGCCAGTTGACCTTTGCCAATCTTCATACCTAAAATTACAATGGAAGTGAAGTATTCATTTAATTTAGACATATTTCTTCACCTGGAATCTCTGATGAATGTCTTTTCTCTTTTTGACACTCTTTAGTCATTGCTGAGCTGGACTATTGAAATGCATTCTTAAAGGTAAATGGAGGAGACACAAAAAGTTAACCCACTGATGTGTATTTTCTGCTATGTTTTGGAAAGCCCTGTGACATCAGACATTTATGAAGTAAATTGTATTTCATGGAATAAAAATGTAAGTAGGTTACTCTGAGCCATATCGAACATACAAGTTACTTTGGATTTGCAAATGTCAGGTAAAAAGGTTTTCATGCATATTTCCAAAGTCATATTGATTTGATTACATTAAAATATTTTAAAATATTTTTATTTATTTATTTTCAAGCAGAGAGAGAGAGACATAGAAGAGAGAAAGAGAGAATGGGCACACTGGTGCCTTCAGCCTCTGCAAAGGGACTCCAAATTCATCTGTCCCTTTGTGAATCTGGCTTTGTGTGGGTACTGAGGAATCAACTCTGGTTGTTAGGCTCTGCAGGCAAGTGCCTTAACCACTGAGACATCTTTCCAGCCCAATGATTGATTACTTTTGTAACTTGTCAGATCACGTTCAGAAATACAAGTCATACCAACCACAGTTGTCAAGTTAAATTCTAGAATTTTATACCTTTTAATCATAATTATCAGAGTGTCACTGGAGAGAACTGTAACATAATTCATAATATCACAGATCATATACAATTTGTCATGGCTTCTACTATCTTTAGAGGGATTTAAAATAAGAGTTGATTTTAATATTCTTATTTAAAATTGTTGTTGGTTTTGTAAAGCAAACCTTAAGCCTTCTTGCCCATCTCGTTTCCTAGTAGGTACACTGCTTTAAGGTCAATGGGGAAATAACCCAGACAATGGCTTTAAGGATGGTAAAATTATCACAGCTAAGATTCACTAATAAGGATGGATAAAGTGAAGCATCCAGCTTAATAACCATTGCCTGGCTTTCCTTCAGGATGTGCTTTCTAATAGTTTTTGTAAAAGTTCTGGACTCTTGGCAGAGCATAATTGCATAAAAAGGCTGCTTAAGTCATGAGCATGACTGGTAGAATTCATTATTTTTGAAGATCAACTAGGTCATCAATACAGAAAAGTAAGCATTTTATTAAAATATAATTAAAATTATCAGAAAAAATCATCAATTACTGAAGTATATCATCTTTAGGTCAACATATAAAATGCCAAATTATATCATACAACATTCCTATTTCATTTCCAGGCTAGTGTTAAGGCTTCTTCACAATGAAACAAACAAGCACAAGTCCAATAAAAGCAACACAAAATTTAAAACCTGCCAGGGTGTCCCTTCAATCCAGCCAGGCTTCCTAAAAGAGCAATCAACACATTGGGACTTTGGTTCCTCCCTCCTAGATCAATAACACCGCTGGAGTCCCTTGCACATTGCCTTCATCTTTGATCACTTCCTTTAGGACACTCTAGTGTCACTCCAAATAGAAGTCATACCATCTCCAATTAAACATCTTTGTAGCTCACACAACCCAACATCAGTTCTCGTCATGGTATTTCTTCATATTGCTCTCCCCAAGTAAAAAGACAACCCTAAGGGGAAATGTTTGTTACCAATTCCCATTTCCCCAAGTGTTCAATCAATCAAATTGAGAAATCCAACAGAGAAATAACTTACGTGAAATGTTGTTTGGGACCTTCTGGCCATTGCACATAGCAAAGCGTACGTCCAGGCATGACTTTAATTTTGGAATAAAGACACTGAGGAAAGGCAAGTAGAAATGCTAGAATCCAAATACTTCCAATGACAATCTTGGTGGCTGTGGCAGACAGTCTGGGTTTCAATGGATCGATAATGGCCATGTACCTATATAGAAAGAAAAACAATGTTGTTCCATTTCTGCAGTTTAAAATGAGAATTTTAGTGTTTAAGATTTGTCTCCCTGCAAACAAGTTGACAGGAATTTTTATCGACACAGGCAATACGGAAAGATAATCATGGCAATCTCTTAGGAATTTATAGAATCTGAGTTGAATCATATTCAGACACTGCTTTACCATTTGAATCTGTCTCATTATTCCCCAAATAGAAATAAGGACACACACTTTTTAGGGGATTTTCAGGGGTTCAGTAATGACCAACAGGAATGATGTATATTATTTAGAGCTCTGCCTAGAACATTATCTGAATTCATAAGTCTTTACAGAATTGAAATGAAAAAGCATGTAATAAATGCTTGAAAATAGTCATTTAACTCCTCAAAAATTCTTTTCTTTCATATTTGTTAGTGTTTCAAATCAAACCTGGAAGCCCACCGATGGTAAAGTAATGCTAACCACTGAGCAATACCCCCTGCCCAAATTGCTATTGCTCTTCTGTTGTTTTAACTATTTCATAAAAATTTAGGTGCACTACCATAGATAATAGCTCTGTTTGGCAAGAATGGAGAACACCTATGAGGAATATGGCCAACAGACTCATTTAAAAACAGAAAGAGAATTTCAGGCTTCAGATGAGAATGGGTAAGTCAAGTTTGACTGTGGCTATGCTTTATTATTGTCCACTAAATTGAATTTGTCTTGCATCATGCAAAACTTCATGGTGTTTGTTATGTAATTGTGCATAACATAGTTATGATGGAAAATACATTTGGGACTTAAGAGCACACTTACATACAACTGTTGCAGTTCAACTTCATGGGAAATTGGTAATTCTCTTAATATGGTAAGAACTGTCATTTACTACCCCCTTGGTAAAGATAGTAATTATATACCTCAGGAAAAATGTCTTAATTTTAAACTTGAAAATTATACCATATTTTTGCTAGTAATTAGAGTAGAAAATAGTATGTATAACATTAACTAAAGTCATATTTCCATCAATAAAACATGACATTTAGGTTGTTTCATTTTTACTGTTGTTCATTTTATGTTTATCATATATTCTTTGATTTTTTTCAAACACTGTACTTCTGCTTAATGATGAATATTATGTAAGACTAAAACAGCTTGACCTCAATAATAATTTCAAAATAATAACACATAAATTTGTTTATTGCTATTTATAAAATTACGAGGCAGAATTAGATTTTTAAGAAGATATGTTAGAAATTGTAAATTATTCTCAATATTAACTTTAGTGATAATTTACCTGATGGAATATTCTTAATTCAGTATATGTGATAACTAGTGAGCAAATATAAACTTTACATGTAAAATTCATATTTGTTCTGTGATTGGATTATTTCATTTAGCTATAAGGTTCCACATATATGAAACATCTAAAAGTAGCAAAACTCACAGAAGCCTAGACTAGAATGGTAGTTGTTATAGGCCACTGGGAGAAGGAAATGAAGAATTAGTGGTTATAACATTTAAGTGTCCAAAATAATTTAGTCAATAAGTGTTATCATTATCTCCATTTTATATAAATAAGATTTAAAGAAATTAAACAAATTGTGTATATATTTTCAAAAAGTGGGAAAGCCTTATTGATCTTTGTTTTTGGTCAAAGAAGTGGAATTCTAACATCTCTGTTTCTTGACCCTTATTTTTCTACATACTGGAAGTTTTGCAATGAATAGTCAATATTTACTCAATTGTACTAGTCATGTATGGAAAAAATTTCCTGAAATATTGTCTTCCAATTTTCTTTTGGCCCTAATAGAAGACGTTCTATACTGTAAATGTCAAATATAAAATATCCCTTGGCAAAAAAAAGATTAGTTAACAATAGCTGCTCATGACTCACAATTGCTCATAAAGTTTAAACTTTTTGTCTTTGGGTGTTAGGATTACTCTCTTCATTGAGATTTCACTTGAGAGATATGTAACCTCTCTTTAAGTCCTGTTTCCCATAAATTTCTAACAAAGAAGGGTGAGGTAATAATTCAACTATTCATATTACTTGATGAATTTAAAAGTCAATAAGCATTTATTAAAATACACACACATAAAGAATAATGTGCACATGCTCACTTAACTCCAGTACTTACATTAAAGAAAACAATACCATCAATGAGATTTAGGTAATGTCAACCATAGTAAATGTTTAACCTAAATTATTCTAAATAATAGTAAAGATGGTGACATTAACATTGGGGAATAAAAATAGCTATAAAGATAAACTTAATGTAGAATATATCTTATTTAAAGAGGTTATTAGGTAGACTGATCAGCATGGAAAGATCAAGTTTGTGTACAAATTCTGATTCAAGAATTAAACAACATTCTGTTAATATTGGTCTCTAGATCTTAAACAGAAATTTATTTCTTCAGAGTAATACAGTGTATGCGAATTTCCTCGTAATCTCTCCTTTTTAGACAATTTTTGAATAAAGAGCAATGAGATTTGAGATATTGTCATGCAATTTGAATAAAGGCCTCCAGTGCTCCCTGATTCAAGCAGATTGTCCTTAAACAGAGATGTTGATGTACATCAAACAGTATTTCCAAATCGTATTGGTATTTAAGTTGTGGTGGTACTACTAATTGCTTAATTAAATGTGAAAATTTTAGACAATAGTTCATAAATAAGCTATGGTGATAAAAAGTGGAAAGGTGGTTATTATTTTTTTATAAAAGCTGTTTCTTTTCCTCATACCTCACATGAATGCAAGATTATTTTAATAGCATTTGCTTTGTGTGCATGATAACTGTTTCAACTCTTTCTGAGCCCATGAGAAAGAATTAATTTAGGTCACATAATCTGATGTCAGACCATTCACACTGAATGGTCAAATCCTGGATTTCAGTCCCAGTATTTCTGAAACATTATTATGCTACCTTTTATACTCTTCATTGTGTTAACTGACACATCTTATTATGCATTACTATATTAATAGAAGACAGGAAAAATTATTCTAGAGGTCCTATCTGTTCCTTGTTGCAGCTATTTCTTCTAAATACAACCATTGTCAGAATTCACATTACTGTTCTGAGTTAAATAGAATTTGTATTCTCTCTGTGAACTCCGCATATTTTCTGATACTGTCATGGTTTATAGATACCAGCCATTGTGGGCACCTTAACAGGAGTATGTTTCAAATCTTAAGATCAGAATCATTTTGAAGGTGGAAAAATATTTTGAGGAGCCATTGCATCTTGTTTGTAGACGGCAGAACTCCAAATAAATGTTCCAGTTAGTAGTAGTTGCTTTGGTTTTCATGAAGTGGGTTCACAAGATTCTCACATGAGTTTTTTCTATCACTTGCAGGCTTCTTTTACATTAAAAAAAACTCCCAATAATGAC
Source organism: Zapus hudsonius (assembly GCA_004024765.1). NCBI lineage: Eukaryota > Metazoa > Chordata > Mammalia > Rodentia > Dipodidae > Zapus > Zapus hudsonius. Next base: position 43,187 of record PVHP010001662.1, on the reverse strand, counting down.
CCTAATGTGGACTTCTTTCTGAGTTTGGGGAGATTTGCTGAGAAGACACAATATTATATCTTCAATTGAGTTGTACTTTCTTTTTTTAATATTTTATTTATTGATTTTCAAGCAGAAAGAGAGAGAGAGAGAGAGAGAGAGAGAGAGAGAGAGAGAGAGAGAGAGAGAGAGAGAGAGAGAGAGAGAGAGAGAGAGAACACCAGAATTCTCTTTGGATCCCACCAAAGAATTGGTGACTATAAACAAAATTATAGCAGAAACCAATAATGAAAGGGAGATGTTAAAAACGTCTCTTGAATCAATCAGTCCCAGAGTTGACAATCTGGAGGACAGACTCTCAGAAGTTGAAGAAAAGTCAGAAGGAATTACTAAGGATGTCATGGGCTTCAATAAATTCAAGAAATCAAGTGAGCAAAACTTGAGGGATCTATGGGATACAATAAAGAGGACCAATATTAGAATCATGGGGATCCCAGAGGGAGAAGAAGCCCACGCTAAGGGCATAGGAAATATCTTCAATAGAATTATTCAAGAAAACTTTCCCTATCTAACAAGAGAAAGCCCACTCAACTTTCAAGGGGCCCAGAGGACTCCAAACAGACAGGACATGAAGAGGAACTCTCCAAGACACATTTTAATTAAGATGCCTAAAATAGAAAGCAAAGAGAAAATACTCAAAGCTGCTAGAGAAAAGCAAACTGTAACTTACAGAGGAAAAGCCATCAGACTTACCTCAGACTTCTCATTAGAAACCATGAAAGCCAGAAGGGCTTGGAATAATGCTTTTCAGGGCCTAAAGAAGTATGGCTTTCAACCTAGACTACTGTACCCAGCAAAGCTATCTCTCATGATAGATGGAGAAGTGAAAGTGTTCCATGAAGTAAACCAGCTCTACGACTATTTGAAAACAAAGCCAAAATTTCAGAAGATCCTGCAAGAGATATCCCACACAGAAGAAACAAGAAATCTACCTCAGAAGAATACCAGAGATCAGACACGACAATCACAGTCAGTGCGCTAATAACAGCACCAGAGACAACAACCTCCATTAACCCTTCATCATGGCAGGACTTAAAGCAAACCTCACTGTTATATCATTGAATATAAATGGACTTAACTCCCCTATGAAAAGACACAGACTTACAGGGTGGATCAGAAAAATGGATCCTTCCATCTGCTGCCTTCAGGAAACGCACTTTACTTCTAAAGACAGCAATCTTCTTAGAGTAAAAGGATGGAAAACAGTTTATAAGGCATGGGAAAGTAAAAAAGAAAGCAGGTGTGGCTACATTAATCTCTTACAAAATAGACTTTATACCAAATTAAATTTAAAAGGATAATGATGGTCATTTCTTACTCATCAAAGGAATGACCCAGCAGGAAGATATCACCATCATTAACATATATGCACCAAATCTGGGTGCAACACAGTTCATAAAGGAAACCCTACTCAAAAATAAAGCAGAGATAGACTCTATTTCCATCATAGTAGGAGAATTTATTACACCTCTATCAGCTCTAGACAGATCAACCAAACAGAAGATCAGCAGGGACATAACGGAGCTTAATGACACCATTGACTAGCTGGGGATAACAGATATTTACAGAATGTTCTACCCCAAAGACACAGAATATACATTCTCAGCAGCACATGGGACTTTTTCTAAAATTGATCACATCTTGTCACAAATCTTCCCTAAACAAATTCAGGAAGATCGATGTAGTTCCTTGCATCATATCAGACCATAGTGCGTTAAAGGTAGAAGTTAACAATGGAACAGATCCAGAAAATACACAAAGTACTGGCGCCTGAATAATCCACTCCTAAAAAATGATTGGGTCATCCAGGAAATAAAACAGGAAATTCAGAATTTCCTAGTAATAAATGATGACAATAACACATCTTATCAGAACTTGTGGGACACAATGAAGGCAGTCCTGAGGGGAAAGTTCATTGAACTAAATGCCTTCATATCAAAGACAGAGAGGTCTCAAATCAATTGCCTAACCACCCACCTACGATCATTGGAACAGACGGAAAAAGCTAACTGGAGGAGCGCAAGACGAAAGGAAATAATTAAAATCAGAGCTGAGATTAATGAATTAGAAATAATGAAAACGATTTAAAAAATAGATATATCAAAGAGTTGGTACCTTGAAAAAGTTAATAAGATTGACAAACCCCTGGCCAATCTAATCAAACGAAGAAATGAGAAAGCCCAAATCAACAAAATCAGAAAGGACAATGGTGAGATCACAACAGATCCTGAAGACATTGGAAGAATCATCAGGTCATACTTCCAAAACTTCTACTCCACAAAATTAGAGAACCTGGAAGAAATGGATAAGTTTTTGGACACCTACCAATTGCCAAAGCTTAACCCAGAGCAGATAAAAGCACTAAATAACCCTATCACATCCACAGAGATTGAAGATGTAATAAAAAACCTTCCCAAAGCCCAGGAAAAAAAAAACCTTAAAAAAAAAACTTCCCAAAGCCTGGGAAAAGCCCAGTACCAGATGTTTTCTCAGCTGAATTCTACCAAGCCTTCATCACAGAGCTGAAACCACTCTTTCTGAAGCTTGTTAGAAGCATAGAAAAAGATGGAAGGCTACCGTCTATGAAGCTACCATTGCCCTAATCCCCAAAACAGGGAAGGATGCAACAAGAAAAGAGAACTATAGACCCATATCTCTGATGAACTTAGATGCAAAAATCCTGAACAAAGTCCTATCAAACCGGATACAACGCTACATCAAAAATATTATCCACCCTGACCAAGTTGGCTTTATCCCAGAGATGCAGGGATGGTACAACATACGCAAGTCAATAAATGTAATACATCACATTAATCGGCTCAAACACAAAAACCACATGGTTATCTCAAAAGATGCGGAGAGAGTTTTGGACAAAATTCAACATCTCTTCATGTTCAAAGCTCTCGAAAAAACAGGCATAGATGGCCTATTCCTCAACTTAATAAAGACAATTTACAAAACTCCTAAAGCACAGATCATTCTCAATGGGGAAATGACTCAAGGAGTTTCCACTCAATTCAGGAACAAGACAAGGCTGCTCACTCTCACCACTGGTGTTTAACATAGTGCTTGAAGTTCTAGCCCAAGCGATTAGACAGGATAAGGGCATAAAAGAGATACAAATCGGAAAGGAAGAAATTAAACTATCCCTCTTTGCAGATGACATGATCCTTTATATATTAGACCCAAAGAATAGTATCAGTAACCTCTTGAAGGTGATTAATGTCTTCAGCAACGTGGCAGGATACAAAATTAACACACAAAAATCAGTAGCCTTTCTATATGCAGAAGACAAGCAGACAGAAAAAGACATCAGAGAGACTGTCCCATTTTCTATAGCCTCAAAGAAAATCAAATACGTTGGAATATCACTAACCAAGTTTGTAAAGGACTTATATAAGGAAAATATTAAAAAACACTCAAGAAGGAAATAGAGGAAGATGTGAGAAGATGGAAAGATTTGCATGCTCATGGATAGGGAGAATCAATATAGTAAAAATGGCAATCCTGCCAAAAGTGATTTACAGATTCAACGCTATGCCGATAAAAATCCCAACTCGTTCTTCACAGACATAGAAAAAATAATCTCTAAATTTATTTGGAAGGGCAAAAGACCTTGGATAGCCAAAACTATTCTAAGTAAAAAAACCTATTCAGGAGGTATCTCCATGCCTGACTTCAAAACATACTACAAAGCCATAGTAACGAAAACTGCATGGTACTGGCATAAAAACAGAAAGACAGATCAATGGAACAGAATTGAAGACCCAGCTTTATATGGAAGTAACTTCAGTTATTTGGTCTTTGACAAGGGGGCCAACAATATATGCTGGGCCAAAGATAGCATCATCAATAAATGGTGCTGGAGGAATTGGATAAAGATGTGTAAAAAAAATGAAAATAGACCCACTCCTTTCACAGTGCACAAAAATCAACTCCAAATGGATCAGAGACCTTAATATAAATCCGGTAACCTTGAACACCCTGGAAGAAAAAACAGGAGGAACTCTACATGAAATAGGAGTTGGAAAAAATTTCCTGAGCAAATCTCCAGCAGCCCAGGAAATAAGACAAACACTTAACCAATGGGACCTGATCAGGCTCAGAAGCTTCTGTACAGACACACAAACCATACTCAGAGCCAATAGACCCCCTTCAAATTGGGAAATGATTTTTGCCAGCTACAACTCAGAGGCCTAATTTCCAAAACCTACAGAGAACTCAAAAAAATTAATAACAAAAACCCAAAATTTCCCCTCACAAAATGGGGTACTGATCTCAACAGAGTATTCATGAAGAAAGAAACACAAATGGCCTTGACTCATTAAAGAAAGTGCTCAGCATCCTAAGCATCAGGGAACTGTAAATCAAAACCACAATGAGATACAATCTTACCCCTGTCAGAATGGCAATTATAAAAAAAAACCAACAACAATCATTGCTGACGAGTTATGCGGGGAAAAAGGAACCCACATTCACTGCTGGTGGGATTGCAAACTTGTTCAACCGCTATGGAAAGCAGTGTGGAGACTCCTAGACAGAATGGACATAGAACTACCAATGGACCCAACTATCCTTCTACTAGGCATCTACCCTCAAGATTTCACATCTCGATACAGAAAATTTTGTACTACTATATTTACAGCAGCTCAATTCATAATAGCCAAGAATTGGAATCAACCCAAATGCCCATCTATGGAAGAATGGACAACAAAACTGTGGTATATTTACACGATGGAATTATACTCAGCTTAAAGGAAAAATGACATATCGAAATTTAGGGAAAAATGATCTGACTTCGAGCAGATCTTACTAAGCGAACACTCAAAAGAACAGAGAATGGAACGCCGCATACTCTCCCTCATATGCGGTCCTTAACCAGGATAACCGTCTTCTTTATGCAGACTAGTAGAAAGAACTGAGCGGTTATGAATGAGGGGTAAGGGAAGGGGGGAGGGGAATGGCTCAAGCATGAGGCTAAACCAAATTAGGTTCAAAAACATAAAATTCTCAGGAGCATACTGTAACCTAAAGAGTAAGTAGTGGGAGTCAACTGGTAAGAGGGGCCATGAGTAGTAAGGGAGAATGTCTGAGTCTGTGAACAATTGAGCAGTCTGACAGCCCCAGGTCCCGGCCACTGGTTCCTTCCCTCACTGAGCTGTTGACCAAAGTGACCCATGAGATTCCAAAAACAAGACAGAATTCTGTCAAGGCTCTTGAACACCCTCCCCAGGCCTGAGGCGAAACCCTGTTGCTGAAGAAACCACAGAATGCCATTGTTCAGCATCGAGAGATCCTTTGAGGTCTGGAATGGTAACCAGCCCCCAGATGGCAGTTAGTGCAGTGCTCGAAGACACTACACAAGCTGCCAGGGGAAGCTGATCAACGATAGTTGGAATAAACAGACCACTGGCATGAAAGACAATCTGTGGCCATGAGTAGGCTGAGCACACCTCCTACTGGGAGAGAAAAGCAAACCAAGAAAGGAGCACTTGTGCAATGGAGGAGCCTGGGCCTGGGGGAGACAATCAACAGCTATTAAATTCGGCCAAATATTCCACTCAGTGAGGGCGAACCCTTGATTGGAACTGGGGATTCAGGGCGATATGCACCGGATTCTGTACTCTTGGGCTCCCAAGAAAAGATGCACTATGCGAGTGACTGCCAGGGAGGCTACTAAAAATAGAAGCTAGGTAATCCAGAATGGTGTATATTTGTTAACCGATACTGATCTCATTCTTTGATAGAGAATGTGTTTGTATTTTTCTGGATACAGCGAGAGAGCCGTGGCCTAAAAAACCCTACCAACCAACTGTAGGCAGAAAGCTGAGATCCTGGCAAGAGATGAGCCACCACAGTCATATGGTGGAGGATCCATATGGAACCCCACAGAGAATGATTGGATGAACAAGGGACCCACAGCCATAACCATTCAATCAACAAAGGATAAGTCAGTGAGACAGAAACCAATGAATCTCGACTCAAAAACCCCTAAGCTCACAACAATAAAGGAGCCTCAATACTCACCCACCAGGACTCAGGGAACTGAGTGGAAGAGGGGGCAGAAAGATTGTAAGAGCCGTGGTGGGGGAGAATATCAGAGACTTGGCCACCCTCAGTAACAACACACTTGGGTCATGAGAACCCGGCTGAAGACTGGGCTATCCATGGTCCCCTACCACAAAGACTGATACAGACGGCCCACGGAGGAGGATATCCAGCTGACTGGGGATGGGGAAGGGGGGCAATGGGGAATTGGGGATAACAACTCATGGTTGGCCCACTAAACAATGTAACTCATTGTGGACAATTAAAAAAATAAAAATAAATAAAAATAAATAAAAAGAATTCAGAATGTTTTGTAGATAAGGACTCATTCTAAAACTTGCATGAAATGACAAAAACAAAATGGTAAAAATAACTGCCAACAAGAGTGAGGTAGTAAGAGTCACACTTTCATATTTTAAGACATAGTCCATTTGACGTAATCAAGACTGTGCATTTGGTACAGACAAAGATCAATGAAATGGAACCAAGAACCCAGAAATAGATTTCCATAATACAACCCATTGATTTTTGACAAAGGTGCGAAGCCAATTACATGGAAAAATGACAGTATTTTCATGAAATATTTTTAAAACATTTGGACATCTGTGTGCCAATAATATTTACATTGAATTCAACCTTGCACTTGATTTGAAAATTAACTCAATTTAATCAGATATCTGAAATATAATATACTGCACAAAGTTGAATTAAAGAAATTCTCAAGTCTGATTTTTTTCAAACAGTCCCACTTGAAATAAATACTAAGATGTTCTACAAGTTGAAAGAAAGTAACACTAAATCTTATCTCAAATTTACTTGAAAAATATTGAACTCAAATAAACCAGTGGGTTGAAAGTAAAAGAAAAAAAAAGATATATTTTGAAAAAACTAAATGTGAGTAAATGAGTATAAATGAAATAACATGATTAGCTACACTAATATCTGACCAAATAGACATAAAAAGGTAATAGAGAAACTAGGAGCTTATTAAGAAGATAATACAAATTGGGCACCGAAGTGGTTAAAAGGTAAAATGCCTCCATAGGTTCATCTGTTTGAATGCTTACATCCCAGCTGGTAGTGCTTTTTTGGAAAGTTGTGGACAGTTTAGGAGGAGTGAGCTTGCTGAAGGAAGTGAGTCACTGAGAGTGAACCTTGATGTTTTATAGTCCGGCACCATGTGAAGTATTCATACTTGTTCCAGTCTGCTAAGGTGATGATGGCTTCCTACTTTAGCCAGCCAATGCCTTCCTCACCATGAGGAGTTCTACCATCTGAAACTCTAAGCCAAGTTAAAAGTTTTGATTCCATAAGTTGCTTATCATCAGTTGTTTTGTCCCAGCAATGAGAAAGTAACTTATACAAAAAATTGGTACACAGAGTGGGGTTGCTGGTACAATAAACTCAACTGTATGCTTTGCAGGTTTGGAACTTGTTTGTGGAAGAAACATGGAAGAATTTAGAACTTTCTACTAAAGAACCCTTAGCATGCTGTACCTAGAGCTTAAGGAGCCATTCTGATGTGAGTTTGGAAGACTAAAAGACCTAGAAAATTGAAGACTGTAGAGGTCAGGCCTGTGAGATGTCGGGGGGGGGGAAGACTGCACTGGGAACTGAACTAAAGGCATTGTATTTTTCTTAAAAATATTTTTATTTATTTATTTGAGAGACAGAGAAAATGGCAGAGAGTGAAGAAGAGAGAGAGAAAGCGAGAGAGAATATGAATATGAATATGAATATGGGCACACCAAAGCCTCCTGTCATTGCAAATGAATTCCAGATGCATGTGCCTCTTTGTGCATCTGGCTTTATGTGGGTAAAGGCATTTTATATAGTAATTTAACAAAGGAATTGTCCTGCTGTTCAAAATACCCAAAATACCCAGCCAGAAGCAGCTTATGAAAGGAAAATGGTTTAATTTGGCCAATGGTTTCAAATACAGACTCCATCATGATAGAGAAGGCATATCCAGCTGAAATTGGAAGCAATAATCACCTTTGCAGACAGGACATAGAGTGAGAACTGTACATGGAGCTGTACTATAATACCTCAAGACCTGCCTCCATAACCTACTTCCTCCAGAAAGGCTCCATCTTTTAAAGTTTCCACAGCCATCCTGAGCAGTAAAACCAGCAAGGGATTAAGTGCTCAAAGACTTAATGAGCACTAAAAGTCCTCATGAGCCCATGTGTTTGTGGAGGGGGAGTATTTTTCCTGAAGACCTCCCCATTATGTCATTGACCCTTCATAGGCTCCTTGGCCATGTCAGGATGCCAAATGCATTAAACCCAAATTTAAAAGCTCCACAGTCCCTACACCATTCAAAAGTCTCATCTGAGACTCAGGCAGTCTCTTAACTGGAAAATCAAAACACATGCTTCCAACATTTAATAGCAAGGAATAAATATTCTCATTCCAAATAGAAGAGGCCTACTAAGAAAAAATTAGACGAAGGAAGACAAAAACCCAGCTGGGCAAATCCTCTAATTCTATGTCTGGTATCTGGGACATGTGATAGAATCATCTGGTTCCAATTGGCTGGGTAGCTCTTTACCTCCATCTGTGATGCCTATAACCTTTCTTCTAAGTAGAATCCACCCTAAGCCCACACACAGTTTTCTTTGGCCAATATTCCATGTCCTTGGAATATCCAACATCCATGGATGTTTGTTCCACCTTAGGATTCACCTTCACAGCTTCATGCAGTGGCTTTTCACAGTCTCCATGTAGAGACTTGAACCCTGTCTTACACTGCTTTGCCTTATTAGTTCTCTGGAACTGTGGTGAAATACTCCATAACCTCTTCCATCCTGTGCTTTTTTTTTTCTTCTGAGATAGGGTCTCTCTTGCCCAGGCTGACCTGGAATTTACTATGTAGTCTCAGGTTGGCCTCAAACTCACAGCCATCCTCCTACCTCAGCTTCTCAAGTGTTTGGATTAAAGGCACATGAAACTGGTTTTGGAGACAGGCAAAATGCAGGATGTCTGAGCATGATGGTGCATGCCTTTGATCAACTGTGTGAGTAATTTTTACCATAATCTCTGCTTTCTTCTAAGAAACTTTTCAAAAAGAACAAGCACTAGCTAAATTCAGTCAAGATGTAGCAAAGAACAGAATAAAAACTGGAAATATGAAGGAATCATGGAAAAGATAAAGGACACCAAAGTTGGTTCTTTGAAAACAGCAACAAAATAAAACATTTAAGTTAAATTCATAAAAAGAAGGAAGATGGAAATTATTAAATATAAGAAAGAAAAAAGGGACATTGCTTCTCAATGAAAAGTATTTTAAGTGATTACTTTTAAAAAAAACTTCATGCTGGGCTAAAGAGATGGCTTAGCGGCTAAGGTGTTTGCCTGCAATGTAGAAGGACCAGAGTTTGATTCCCCAGTGCCCATATACATACAGCCAGATGCACAAGAGGGCGCATGTGTCTAGAGTACATTTGCAGTGGCTTGGAGGTCCTGGTGTGCCCATATTCTCTGTCTCTGTCTCTCTCTCTCTCTCAAATAAATAAATAAAATATTTAAAAAAGAGAAAAAAACAAAACTTCATGCTGATTTAGTTTGGATATAATAGAAAATTCATGAAAACAAATAAATTAATGAAACAAGCTAAAATAGAAAATATAAAATGCTTATAACTGAGAAAAAACTGGTAATAAAATTTCCGCATGAAAGAAAGTCAGAACCTTATGGCTAAAATGTCAATCTTTGTAAATGTTTAAAATATACCACCAATATTTCACATATACTTTCAATGGAGAATGGAACATTTTCCATCACTATAAGAGGATTTTACTAACATATTTTCAATGCCCAATATATGACTGAGAAAGATAATCACAAGCTAATATGTGCTGTATGGATAAGTGACAAATTTTAAGTAGACTATTAACAAACTCAAATTTTAAAATAAGACACAAAATATATTCATTTATGACAAACTTGGATTCATTTCAGAATTTCAAGACTGATCTAAAATCACATATGTTCCATGTCAAGGCAATAAGAGAATAAAGGATAAAGATTACCTGATCATGTCAGCAAAGGCAGAAAATCATTCACAAAAATACATCTTTGCATAATAAATTTGTCAACATATAAAGGATATAAGGAAATTTTCTTACACAAATGAAGTCTATTCGTGGTAACTATAGCATTAGAATCACACTAAGCTGTTAATTTCACCCCTTTCCTTCTGGTTTGCACTAGAGGTTTGAACTGGTAAAACTGACTGGCCAAAAAAAATGACTGAAAGGGAAGAAATACTGTCTTTGTAAACAGATGACATAATTTTCCATTCTAAAAATCTTATAGAATCTACAAAACTTCCAATCTCTATATATAGCTCAAATAAGTCTAGCAAGGTCACAGGAGGATTTCATGTGAAATCAAGATACTATCTATAAAATCCCTGAAAATAAAGTTTAAATACGGTACTAAGTGTAAATGTAAAAAAAAATAAGTGCAGATTTTCTTTACTTAAAACAAATCACTTCTTCAATACTTGGAAAACAATGACAATGGAGTGGAAGGCTGAAGAGTAAACTCAACATTACCCAGATCAATCAGAAGTCACAAATTATCATTGTAAGTCTCAATCCAATTCTGGAAGATAAAACACATCCTACAATCGTGTAGAAATGCAGCTTCTAGAATAGTGAAAACAATCTTGAAGAGGAAGGAAAATAGTTTAAATAATTTTTACTTCAAATCTTATTACTAGAGCACACCATCAAGATACTGTGCTACTGATACTAAAACAGACATGGAGACAAGACTGGGCATCCCCTAGTAAAAGCCTGTATTTAATTTCAGCTGATTTTTGACAAAATTATCAAGGCAATTGTATTCATTACTGTTCTAGTTGCTGGGACACATACCCAGTAAAAACAACTTAAGGAAGGGTTTAATTTCGCTCACAGTTCAACATTACAGTCAGTCATGATGGAGAAGGCTTGGAGGACAGAGACTGAAGCAGCTGGTCAAATTCTGTTCTCAGTGAGGAAGAGGGATGAATGCTGATGCTCAGCTAGCTTTGTCCCTTTTATTTTGTCTGGCATAGTGGTATGTGCTTGTAATCCAGCAACAGAGAGGCAGAGACATTGGGCTCTCTGGAGCTTGCTGGCCAGCCCATCTAGCATATTTGCCAAACTCCAGGCCAATGAGATAGTCTGTCTTTAAAACATTAGTCAGGAAGGACACTTGGAAGTTTTCCTTTGGATTCTATACATAGGTACACATATGTCCACATGCACCTCGACACACACACACACACACACACACACACACACACACACACACACACATTATTCAAATCTGTAACCAGATAACTGATACAAATTAGTTTAAGGAAGGGTTTATATAAACTTACAGTTCCAAAGGATACCTTTCATTTCTGCAGGAAAGACATGTTTAAGCAAGCAGAGGACAAACTGGAAGTAGGGTCCCGCCTACTTCCCACGCCCAGTGACTCACTTTCTCCAGCAAAGCTGAAAGTTTCCACAAATTTCCCAAACAGTACCACCAAGTGGGAATCAAATATTCAAATACATGGGTCTACTGAAGACATTTTACATTCAAACCACACCCACACCCATGTAAATGGACACACACAGAAACACTCAAGCAATCTCCTTCACAGAGGCTTATAACATCTCATTTCATAATTTCTCAAAATTAGGACGAATGTGACTTGCAGAAGGTCAAACAAACTCTAGGGCAGCTGAGCAGTAGCTTACCCTCAACAATAAAAACAAATGCTTGAAATACTCAATAGGATACATAATCATAGAGATGTCTGGTGAGAAAAAGCAGCTGGTCTCCTAGTCTGAATATTGTATGGTTATGTTAATATGACATTTTCCCCAAAAGACCTAACTATACTGATGCAGGCTAGGTCAGGTGTCCCTAGGTTTTCGTGCAGGGAGAGGGTATAAAGTGTAACCTTGTGGTGATGGAAATAATCCTATTTCTCATGGTTGTGGTTATTGATGAGCTTATTCATGTCTGAAGCATCCTAGGTCTGTAAATCAAGTAAAATAAATTTTAACTATATTTGCTTGACTATTTGAGGCAGTGTCTTGCTATGTAGCCCAGGCTAGTATCAAACTCAATAAGCAGCTCCCAATTTCTGGGATTACAGGTGTTGATCACCAAGCCAGGTAATTTTCGTGGATTTCAGTTTACAAATAAAATAATATGATTCAAATTTACATGTTCAGAGGTTATGAAATCAAATTTGTTATTTATTATGTGAGAGGGTTTATCATGTATTAACAGTAACCCAAAGAAAATATTGGCTATGTAAACATACTAAAAATATGCTTTTAGACATGTTTGTAAGTGAAAAAGGACAATTTTATCATAGTCAAAATTGTCAATCCACAGCTGGGCCTGGTCACATAAGGCTTTAATCCCAGCATTTGGGAGGCAGAGATAGGAGGATCACCAAGTCTCGAGGCAACCCCGAGACTTCATAGTGAATTCCAGGTCAATCTAAGCTAGAGTGAGACCTTACCTCAACCCCCCCCCAAAAAAAAATTATCAATTGAATATGAATCACTCCTAGTTTTGTTTTGATATTATTTCAACATGTGTAACACAAACTAAAATGAGAAGCAAGCTCTAATCACTAGCCTTAGAAGATAAAACATAAGGAATGTGTGAATAATTTGATTAATTGACTTTCTATAACAAAGAGGATGATTTGTTATATCATAATATGCCAGTGCTTTTATTAGTTTTGAAATGTTATATATGTATTGTTAGTAAGATTTTTCCTCCAAAACTCTTTATAGTATTTCCCCTAAACATTAACAAGTCAATTGTGGAACCATATCAAGATAGCAAATGAATGGGAAATATTGTTCAATGTGCCATTAGGTGTCTGCTATTACATAACTCCAGAAACATGCAGGATTGTACACATACAGTCACCCTCAGTTCTAAGGGTCAAGTCTAAGGGTAAAACTAATGTCATTGTTGGTGCTTCTATAAGTAAACTAACAACAGAAAAATAGAGTAATGTGAAAGGATGTGAGTATTCAGTTCATAGTACAAAACAAAATTGTAGGAAAATAAACCATTGCTTTACAAAAGGTCACATTTCTTCCTTTTCCCATAGATCGATAGATAGATAGATAGATAGATAGATAGATAGATAGATAGATAGATAGATAGATAGATAGGCAGGCAGGCAGACAGACAGACAGACAGACAGACAGACAGACAGACAGACAGACAGACAGACAGATAGATAGATAGATAGATAGATAGATAGATAGATAGATAGATAGAGCTTATATATGTGTGTGTATGTGTGGGCACATGCAAGAGCACACATGCACACTTGACGCTTGTGTGTTCATTCATGTGAATGCAGGTACACAGATGACAAGGAGTGTGTGACTTGGTCAGAGGACAAGCTCAGGTGTTGGTTGTTGTCTCATACCTCCTCAAAGCTGGGTCTCCTGTTCACTACTGTGTTCACCTGGCTAGGGGGTCTGCAAGGTTCTGGGTTTTTTCTGTGTCCATCTCTCATCTCACCACAGGAACACTGGGATTACAGATACACAGCTACTGTGTCCACCTTTATGTAGGTTCTGGGGATCTGAACTTTACTCACTGAGCCATCTCTTCATCCCTAAAAGTATATTTTTGAAGTAAAAACTGTATGTAGAAGAAAATAAAATTCCCCAGAAGCCTATGACTAAGTGACAGCATTGGTAAACATCTTGGTTTATTTTATTGAGATTTTTGTAGTGCTGAATATATTGAACCCAGAGCCTTGTCCATGCTAGGCACAAGAACTCTATCACTCAGCTACATCACTTGTCTGAACTTTGTTCATTTTGGCATGTATTTCTATTTTATTTACACATATGTATATTTACATAGATGTCATTATAGGTATATTATGTGTGCTTACAGTAGTTTATAATTTTAGAGTTAATATTTTACTATTTTGTTATTTTTGCAAACACATACTCCAGGGTGTTATTTTAATCACTGATTACTATGCGTTCTAGAACATGTCAAGGAAGTTTTCTCAGAACCACTTATAACGTTATAGATTGCAAGCAATAAATATTTTTAGCAACTTCATTTCCTATGTATAGATACCAAGAAATAGGGTTTCTGTCCCTAAGGGGAAGAGAAGTTTCTATATATTCAACAAATTGGTTTCTGAAAATATTGTTCTAATTTCTCTTTCTGTCAGCAGATAATTAGAATGTCCACTACTCTGACTTTCATTAGTACTGCATTAGCATAAAATGTGGCTCTTTATTTTTAGACAGATGTAAACTTCTTTGATTATTATCAAGGTGAAGATTTTTTCATCTACAAAATTATTTACTTCTAGAATTTCTAACTTTGCATACTTTTATATTTGATTTTGCAAGTTAAAGTAAATAATTCTGGGCTAGGGAGATGGCTGAGTTGGTAATGTGTTTTCCATACAAGTATAAGAGTCTGAGAAAGATTGCCAGAAACCATTTTTGAAAAGCTGAGCCTGATAGGGCTTACCTGTATCCCCTGAGCTGGGGAGAGTAAGACAGGATTCCTGAAGCTGGCTAGCCAGTTCAGCCTACTTGTAGAAATGCGAGCCAATCAGATACCCTGTCTTAAGGAAATAAGACCTTGAAAGAAACAACACTGTGCTTGTTCTCTAGACTCCCCACATACTCTTGTGCACCTGAATACGCCAAACATACACATGCATGCACACATGCATACATATGCATCTACCAAAAGACGTTATTAATTCTACTATTCATATTGAGAATACTTAAATCTGTTTATCATTTGACTCAACTTAATGCTATTGACATATGACTTGGATTTAGCCCATGAAGAAAAAGTTGTAAGCAGAAAATGAAGGAATTCTCCTTATTAAGAAACAGCTAGTACATTTAACAACAACAGCAACAAAAAGACTGTGTTAGTTTGAAGGTTTGAATAGTTTGAAAATATATTCTAAAAGGCTATAGAACCTTTAAGAGGTGGATCCTCCCTGGAGAAGTGTGTCACTGGAGTTGGGCCTTGAGGTTTTAAAGTCCAACCCTGCTTGCTATTTCTATTTCTTCCTAGTTGGTGTGATAAATTGACACTGCTTTTCTGCTCATGTCATGCCCTTCCCTGCCCCACAGTCCTAAAGGACTGTACCTCTCAAAACTGTAAACAGATAATAAAACTTTTCCTTTCTTAAGAAGCTTCTGGTTAGATATTTTATCCCAACAAGAAAGTAACTGATACAAGTACAAAATCATTCTTTGAAATTCATAAAACTTTCATCTATGGGACAAAGTCTGTAATTGATGAGTGTTGTAAGTTCATTTTCAATGTGCTCAGAACATTAATCCAAAATAGAGTATGGCTCTCTTCTCTAGAGAAATTGTCAACAAACTGTTGACCATGGGAAAAGTTTGCAAGAAAAAAAACATGTAAGATATTGTCAGGCACCTTATGCTAGAGACTCTGAAATAACTTGAGAGCATGGGTAAAAGTAATTAGAGTATTCTTTTTTACTTTGTTACATTTATATTCATGGAAATGAGATTTTGGAGAATAAGGTTCCATTTAAACTTTTTTTTATTTCGTGATTTTTTTATCAACTCCATATTGTTTATTCTTTTCTTTTGTTCATATTTTTGCTGTTTTCAATTATTTAATTTTTGGTATGAAAGAATATCATTGAATATAGATTTAAAATTTTTGTAGAGATTTTAATTGTTTCTATTATTGAAATCTTTGTTTAAAATCCCCAAACATGAATTGTTCTATTGTCTCTTGTGACTTTAGTTGTTTTCAATTATTTAAGCCATGGTATGAAAACAATATCCTTGAACATAGATTCTTACTAAAATCTAATGCTTTTCTTAACAACTAAATCTTGAGAGCTTGTTTGGAGGTTCTAGCAGGGGAGTACAGTTACCTGTGTACCCTTGACTCAAGAATGGTCCTCCTCTATTCCAGGAAGGGCGTCCTCTTTCTAGATGAGCATCCAGTTTCATGAGGGACGTATATGGAGGAATGAGGAAGGAAAGGGAAGCCTTCTAGCCAGCAAGATCAAACCTGGAGATCAATGGCTGACAGATGTTGCAGCCAGATCACCCTCACATCCTCTTATGACTAATTATTAATAGTGAAATATTGTATTTACTGACAAATTCTACTTCTGAACTCTTTTTTGCCAATCTAAACCTAATTTATGTTAAATTAAAACATATGGAGCACTCGGGAGGTAGAGGTAGGAGGATCACGGTGAGTTCAAGGCCACCCTGAGACTACATAGTGAATTCCAGGTCAGCCTGGACTAGAGTGAGACCCTACCTCCAAAAACCAAAAAAAAAAAAAAATGGAACAAAAATTGATAATTTTAAACCATAGACATGATAACATCATTCAAGAATGTATAAGAGCACCTTGTTCATTGCATACTCTGCTGTGCAATTTTTTTTTAAGACAGGATCTTACACTGTGGCCTAGGCTAGCCTGGAACTCATGGTAATTTCCCTGCTTTAGCCTCTGAGGTGTTGGGATTATATGTGTTAGATACCACACTTGCTAATTTAAATAGTTAAAAGTAGTTTTTCAATGTCTTCATTTTTCTTTACTTATTATTATGATTAATGTATTCAGTAACCTGGATTGTGTGTTTACTATGTATAATACAATATCACAGTCATATGGATACAAAGATGACCAGGAACAGAACTGTCCTTGCTTTCATTGTGTTTTGAAGTCTGTTTGAGAGAATTATTAATTAAATATAAACAAGAAATTTAGCCAATGTAAATGTTATGATGGACATGCACTCAGAGACTCCATAAAAGTCTTTCACATTTAAAATGTAAGGTTAAGACAAGCTTTCTTTATGAACATGACACTTAAATTGTTACCTAAAGGAGGGATGCATTTAATGACAAATTGGAAGAAAATATGAGGCATCAGGAAAACTGTGTCCCCACATATTTCATGGCCAAACGATGGCTTCATACATACATGAGCCTGGAGACTTTGGGAGTTTGGAACAGAGTATCGGGCATTGGAATTGTGGCATGTCAGTGAGATCAGACTGAGAATACCCTTCATATGAGCACTGAGAGAACATGGTAGGATTTTCAGTAGTGTTCCAGGCAACATGGTTAACATATTTTTCAAACATTATTCTGTGTCATAACATGAACTTAGTTGGGTGGGTTAAGACTGGGTGTGGAGAGACCACCTTCAATGGAGTAGCAAGGAAATGCATGAGGGTGGTTTAAATAATGAAGGTAACAAAAAGCTAATAGATTTGGGAGCTGTATGCACAACTATATGGGTACTTTCATGATTTATTGAAGTAGGAAACAGGGTTGAAAGAAAGACAATGGTTATGATATAAGGAGACTTTCAGACATTCAAACAGAAATGTCAACTATGTAATTGAATTTAAATAACTAAAGCTCCAAGGTTGAGAACTGAACTTTTAAATTTATGAATCTCTTGCATTTTGAATTTTACACTACACACACATATATTCATTGAGTTAAATTAAATAAAACTTTTATAGCTTAAGAAAAAAATCTGCATTCTGATACCACAATATATTTAATATCTAATTATCCAGCAGACATTTAATGATGGAATCATAATGTAGCCTTACAATACTTTAAAATAAATATATTTATATATTCATGTATAAAATGGACATAAATGCATACACACATTAGACAGAGAAGAGGAGAAGGAAAGAGAGAGAGAAAATATATGGCAAAATCTGTGAAGAGTTCAAATGTGTTTAGGGAGTTGTATTTAAATTTTTTCCAACTGGGTAGAGTGTTGCATGCCTGCAGACTTAGTATTTGGGAGGCTGAGGTGGGAAGATTCTCATAAATTCAAAGCAACCTTGAACTATATAATGAATTCCAGGGTAGGCAGCCTAGATTAGCGAGTGACACTAGTCACTAAAAGCAAACGAAACAAGTAAGATAAGAATAAATTTTTAAATAAGGTATTTTTTTTCACTGCGAATGTGACTCGTCCAATGAACTAGTGACAAAATGAATAAAAGGTGAGGAAATGGCTGTATCAGGGTCAGAGACTGGGGACTGGACTGACTATGACTTGGAGAGCTTTTCCATTTATTACAGCCTTGATTTAGCTACTTCTAAAAATTATGTCCTAAATAAAAGTTATAACACCACTGTTAAAGTACACTTTATCTTGTCTTGCATTTTTAACCTTGGGTCAGACTAGACCAGCCAGAGAGTGTGCTCACATAATCACTAGTATCCTGAGAGCTTCTCACTGGCTTTTGTCCCCTCAGAGGGATGCTAATAAAAGCCTACAGAAAACTGGCTTTAGTATTCATGATCATTTTCAGTATAGATACTATCCTCTTTATTACTTACACAAGAATTCCTTGACACTCAAGTATCTGGGATTGTTCTTCCACACTGAAGGCAGATTTGTTGTGATGGGCAGTGGAAACCATGCAGCTAATTTATTTTCTTTTATAAATGGCTATCAATAGGCCAAAACAATGAGGCTCAGTAATGTATGTGACATTGTAGCTTCCTAAGTGTTGCAGTCAGCATTCTAGTTGCTGCGCACAAAGAACCCAAACAAAAGCAGCTTGTGGAGGAATGGGTTTATTTGGCTTAAGGACTCCAGGGGAGACTTCATCCTGGCAGGGAAAACGATGGCATGAGCAGAGGGGTGGACATCACCTCTGCCACAGCACTGGAAATAGCAGCAGGAAGGTGTGCCAAACACTGGCAAGGTGAAGCTGGCTTATAACCCCCAAAATCCCGCCCCCAACAACACAGCTCTAGCGAGGTTATAATTCCCTAACTGCCATCAACTGAGGATCGATCATTGTGAACACATTCATTTGTTTGTGGGGGACACCTGGATCAAACCCATGACACTAAGTGATTAAGACTGAATGCAAGTTCTACAACTTCATACTAGACTTGTTTTATAAACCAATAATGAATCCAAATCATAAAATCCTTACTTTCATACAGTAAGCTCTTGAGAAAGAAGTGGGCATTGTCTAGTAAGAGGGGCCGTGAATGGAGGGTAGGAAACCAAACCCCATGAAAAATGATCAGACCTGCAACTCCCTGTACCAGTCATTGGATCCTTCACACACTGAGCTGTGGATAAAAGAGACCTACAAGGTCCCCAAAACAAGACATATTTCTGTCAAAGCTCTTGAATACCCACCCTATGCCAAAGGTAGGATCCTAAAGCTGAAGAAAACACAGAAAGACATCGAACAACACTGAGAGACCCTGCGAGATCAAGAATGGTGTCCACTACCCAGATGGTAGCAAGTGTAGTACTGGAAGGCACAACATAAGCTACCAGGGGAAATTGGTCAATGAAATTTGGAGAAAACAGAGACCATGGATACAAAATGCAGACTGTTGCCATGAGAAGTCTGAACACACTACCTTCTGGGAGAAATCAACAGACCAAAAAATGATCACCGGTGCAATAGAGGTGCCAAAACCGGGGGGGGGGGGGTAGGGGTGGTATTCAACAACTTTAAAATTGGCCAAGTAATCCACTCAGTGACAAGGAACCATTAACTGGAATTGGGACTCAGGACAAAATCCTACAGGAACAAAAAAATGGGGCTCCAAAAAAGAAATCCCCATTACCAGTGAACTACAGAGAGGCTAATCTCAATAGAATTCTGACAAATTAGAAATGTGTGTCTCATTTAACCTATACTGATCTCACTCTCCAATGGAGATTGTGTTTGTATTTTTCAGAAGGCAGTGAGAGAGCTCTGGTCATTCCAACTCCATCGAAGAATCACAGGCCGAAGGCTGATATCCCAGCAAGAGACGAACCACCCCAGGCCTATCGTGTAGCCCCAAGTGAAACACTTGAGACAGTGGTGGGGCAAGAAAGAGACCTATGACCACAGCCAATCAGTCATCCCAAGTGAAGTCAGTGAGACAGACTCCAACGACTTCGAACACAACTTAAAATAGAAGCACAGAGACTCTTAAGGTCACAACAACAATGAAACAGACTTAAAACTCACTGTCCATGACTCAGGGAACTGAGCGGAAGAGGGGGCGGAAAGATTGTAAGAGTCATGGTGGGAGAGATTACCCAGAGACATTGCCCCCCTTAACTGCAATTCATAAAGGGGGGGCAACCTTGTTGCCTCTTGTGCTGTCCCTAACCCCTTGCCACATGCATTGATCCAGTATGCCCACCAAGGAGGATACCCAGGGGATTGGGGATTGTGGGGAGGGAAATGGGAATATAAGTACTAGATTTACTCAATCAATGTATCTAATCGTGGGCAATAAAGATTAAAAAAGATATGTATTAATATATCTATATGTATTTTTCTTCAGTCCTAGGTTTTAACTCATATACATTTGTCTGTTCATCATATGGGATCTGTGTGTCACTCATATTCTAAAGAAAACCAATTTGATAAAAATGAGGTTTTTATTCAAAAAAGCGCAAATAAAATCATGAGTCCAGATGAGATAACTTGGCGTTGCAGTCAGCTTAGTGTTGCTGGAGAGCCGACCAAAAGCAGTTTATAAAGAGGAAAGGGTTTATCTCAGGCTTACAAAATCCAGGGGAATGCCATCAGTGGGAACAGAAGCTGGCTCATTTCCATAGATCCAAACAGGAGAGACATCATCACACAGCCAGCACCTCAAAACTGCAGAGCTCCAACTGCTGTCCACACACCTTTTAGGCTGGATTCCAAGATCCGCCCCCTAGTGACATACATTTTCCTCAGTAGGGTTCTGCCCAGTGGAGACTCAAAATTTCAAGCCTGAGCACATTTAAAGCACTACACTTGGGTGGGGGAAAACAAGAAGAAAATCAAACACAGGATTTTGAATTAAAGAACCTATAAATTTAATCATTAAGTGCAGTTAAAGATTCAGATATACATCAGGGAAGAGGCCAAGAAGGAAGAAAGCCAAGGGTAGAGACTTGTAGGCAGAAAGTGCCTCAAGGAACACTGTTGAAGAGCTAGGGAGTCAGGAAATGAAATATGCTCTGGTTTTGATAATATGGATTTTGGGGATTTTTAGATTTAGGAAAATTAAATTGTATGAGTGGCTGAATGAGGAATTAGTAGATTTTGAGAAAATGCAAATACTGAATATAAACAATTGAACTTTATGCTTATTAGGTATTTTTATTTCTTTGTTATAAATTTTATGTTTATATACTTTATACTTTTTACATTTGGTTGTTGCTATGTGCATCCTCTGTTGTATACACTACATATTCTTTTGTGACATATCTTTTCCTACTGTGGTTACTGTAACCATATTATCCACTGGAGTTGTGCTTATTATTGCAGACACTTCTGAATACATCTTAGTGCTGACCTTACATTTCATCCATTCAATAAATATGTGTTTATTGCTTTCACGATGTGCTCCTGATTAATTTTATAAGTGTTGACACCATAATTTAATAGAACTTGTGCAGTGACTAGATAAGCAATTTTAGTGGATATAAAAGGGGTATTTTAAAAATAATTGAATATAAGCTATTAAATAACCAAAGGCATATGATGCTTCCTGAATGTAATATTTTCCATAATATAGCTTTAAATTTCTATTTGTAAATACTTCAAAGATATAAAGTTATTGAGGTTAGATTAGCCAAATTAAGTTCACATTATGGACTAAAGGATAAGTGATGCATAACCTGCATATGCTTATAAAAATATTTACCACATATGAGGTGACTTTCTTCAGGAAAAGAATGATTTTAGATCAGAGTACTCAAATCAGAATGATAAAAGATATCTAAAAACTTTACCAGGTCATTTAATCTACATTATTAACAACTATGCAATATTCAAAATGCATTTAAAATTCAATTTCTGGATTAAGTGCTTGCTATTTTTCATGATTGTATATTGCACTTTGTTAGTGTAATTTAAAAGCCATCCCTAAAATATGTATGAATAATTTGTATAAGTTAGCTTTATAAAAAAGAGTGAAACAGAAGATGTCTTAAAAATTGGAAAGAGAATAGTACATAAGGTGTTCACTTATTTGGCTAAACACTACTTCTTCATAGTGCTTAGATATTCATTTTAATATTTATTTTGCTTAGGTCTCTGGGTTTGAAAAAATGTAATAGCTTTTGCTATGTTTGGTAATGCTTTTGGACTATTAGATAAAAATATGAAATTACTCCCTTGAGGTTTATCAGTAATAATATTCAGATTATATTGGACCATGTGACCTAATATTATTCTTTACTACATAGTTATGTAATTTCCTAGAGTTTTCTAACTTAATTTCAATATATGCATTGAGAAAATGGAAGAAAATAATTATTTCCTGTCTCCTCATACCAAGTGGTATATGCAACAAGTGAGTAGAAATCAATGCTTATTATATTAGCTGTCCTATTAATAATTTTCTATTTCATACATTCACAATCAAAGTGGAGCTAACATAAAAACTTATTACATATATGTATGCAAGACACGTTGTATAAACAAGCGCTAAGTTCTTCAGTCTAACTCTCTCCCAACTGAGCTATTTCGGCGTTGCAAAAGTGCCAAGTTCTAACAGTCTCAACTGAGACTTGAACCAAACACTGTGATCTTCATAACTGACTAGGAGGTATACTAGCTTAGTTGTAAAGAGCAGCATGGGACACAGAGTGTGGACTGCCCTAGTTAGAATCTTGGCTCTAGGACACGATCTATGGAGAGCCTGGCACGTTTTAACCAGTTCTTCTATCCAAACGTTTTATTTCAGAACGCTAAGCTTGGGGAGAATGTGGAAGAGAAAAGCAACTCCTTATTGGAAAATTCCCATCCAAAGTTGGGAGGAGGTTTCAAGGAGGTGATGGTGATGGGGAAGTGGTCTTCTAGGCAAAAATGAAATATATAGAATGAGAAGATTAATTCCGAGCCAATAAGAAAACATTTGCGTGAATTTGTAGTAAAGCAGAAAGTAGCTTCAGGAGACGGCACCCTGCGCTCTCACATCCCAATCCTAGGTGGATTTATTTCTAAAGTAAAAATTGGAAAGAATTCTTCTACTGTAGAGTGTTGAGCATTTACAACCACACCAATGCCTTTTATTACAACAAAAATATGGCCATGTGCATAAGGTTCACCATTAAGAGACATGTGCCCATGAAGGGAATCATGATTTCAGTGTCCAAATTTTGTCATGGGAGGCTTACAAGGACTTGTTGTGAGTGAATGAAAGCCAGGTGCCCAACACAAGCCTGGCATCCCCATCTTCAAGTGATCTTTTGAATTTAGACACATAAACACTGAATTGAATGTGTTTACATTCACACAAGGATCATGCCACTTGGTGTATTTGAAATGAAGATGGAGAACATGAATAGTTGAATAACTTAAGTGTTCACATTACAATCTAAACCACATCAGATATTCCTTTATTAACAGGAACCAACTAGAGAGTATTTTATTTTAATTGTCTAAGAAAAATAAATTATGTGATACTACCAACAAAGTTCTCAGCTATATGCAGCAATAAGCCCATAAAAACATAACCCAAAGCATCTGACACACTTATTAACCTATTGCAAACTTAACTTTTGGGATTTGTGGATGATGAGATACCATTGTAGAGAGAGTCCTTGCGTGGTAAATGAGAATTTTAATAACAGCTATATATATAGGTGTTATTAAAATTATATATTATATATAAATATATATAGGCTTTAAATTTATAAACTATCATAAGCATGCTTTTCTCCACAACTGTAATTGCTTTCAACAATTTTCTGTGTAAGAAAGAGTATTATTTTATTTAACAATTTTAGAAGAGATTTTGAAATATCTGAACTGAGCATGCTTCAGATTTCATAGCAAGTTTTATGCTGTATAAAGTCGGTGTCAATTTAGCTATATGTTTTCTATTAAAGAAACATAAAATGTAGCAAAGTACATATTAAATTCAAACCAACGAATGCCATGAAATAATATAGCGTTATCAGTTAAAATAACATTTCAGAAATGCTGGCTAGAAGAAATAGGAAAAAAACCTGTTTTCCCCTAAGAATTGAAATAGCAGTTTCACACGCGCTAAGATTTCCATCAAATTTTATACTGCTCCATTAACACTTTAAGAATATTGTGACTTCAGAACTTTGTATGCAAACACCTCTTCACCATCACAGCGTTAAAAACCCGCGTACTTCTATAAATTTTATTAAAAAGAAAAAAAGAAATCAAAACGAAACGGAAGAGGAATACATGCAAACCAAAGGAACGCGCGTGCCTCCGTCGTTGAGGAGCAAGACTAGAGGCAGCTTCACTTTTACCCCGCTTTGGGCTTGTTTTCTTCACTCTGCGTGTTCACTTCTATGCCTAGCAGAACTCAAAGGGCAAAAGATGTGCAGAAAATCAGAGCTAAAGGGGCAAGAGAAGATATATTTTGGGAGGCATCGAAAAGTCGCGTTTGTGTTTATTTATCCCAGCTAAAAACATATAGCCATTGCTCATCCACTCTTTAACGTTGTGGGCAAGGCATGTGAAATTATTTTCATAAATTTATGTCATTAATACATTAGTCCTCCACTATTTCAAATTTCCTATTTCATAGGATTCATTTATGCAAAACAAGTCTCATAATGAATGATAGCTGAGTATAGTAAGAATTCAATAGTCTCATTTGATTTTTGTAATAAGTGGTTAATGTAAAAACAGAATTTTTCACTGAACCTTGAGACAATGTGCAAGGCATGACAAGCTCATGTAGATGTCAATTACAAAGCAGAGCACAGAACCAATTCTTTATGCATAGTTCATTTTTACCATGAGATTCAATTAAATGTAACCAGTTTCCACCAACCAGGAGGCTGCACTGTAGTCTTTCCCACAAGTATCTACATTTCACAACTCCAATATGAGACATCAAATGCATGCAAATATTTATAAACATCTGAATATAGCAGTGAATATTTGAGGTTCATTAAGCTTCCTCTAATAGTTTAAGTATCTCAGAATTCCTACTAGAGACAGAGGAAGATTCTAAAATAACTTATGTAAAGTACTGTGTATCATTTTAAATTACTTATTCTTTGGGCTTACAGTTTCTCACCTTCTGGAAAATTCAGTTATACACTTCCATGCTCAGGCTTTACCCAGAGCATGGTTTTCCCTGATTAGTGGAAACCTGGATGGAAACTACCAGATGAGAGAGACTTTCAGCAGGAACTTGCTGCCCTTGTTGGGTTCTTTAAGACTGGAAGACCAAGACACAGATGGCTTTGGGGCAAGTTTAGAGAGTGCAGACTGGTGAGGACAAACACTAACACCCCAGAGAGACAAAGGAAGGCTGGAGGAGGACAATAAATCTCTCCACCAGCATGGTGACTGACAGAGAAGAGGAAGACCATAAACTTCATTTCCCAGAGAACATGAAATCTGCCTGAAAGCTCAATCACTGATGCTAAATTTGGCACTGTTGGAAAAAGAGATTTTCACATTATTCTCAGTTGCCTTCTCTGGTCCCTCTGGAATAGATGGGGTAGGGAGTCAGGGCTGGAATGAGCTGTGAGAGAACACACTGGCTCAGCCTCTCTCAGAGCTCATCCTGTTTGTAAAGGTCCCCATCAGGTGATTATTACTTTTGATACCTTACCCCAGTGCCTGGCCCTTCTCCCTCCCTTCTCCCTGTCCACTTCTCCTCACCTGTCCACCGCAATGGCCGTCATGGAATAGATACTGGCGAACACCGCTGTGATGGGAAAGAAGTTCTGGAAGCGGCAGTAGTTGGAGCCAAAGTACCACTCACTGTGTAGCGCATAGATGAAGTTGACCAAGGTGTTGAAGGCGGCCATGGAAGCGTCGGAGAAAGCTAGGTTCACGAGGAAATAGTTGGTGACAGTCCTCATGCGCTTGTGGGCCAGTATGATCCAGATGACGATGAGGTTTCCGAAGACCGCCACAGCCACCACCACACCGTAAGCCAGGGACCAGAGCGCGATGCGCCAGGACGGCTGTACGAACTGGTTGGTGATGTTGGCCCGGGGCTGGGATGGCGCGGGGGAAGTCGCCGGCGGCTCCGGGGCGGACGAAGAGGAGTTGCCCGCTTGGACCAGCAGCCATGCAGCCTCCAGCGCCCGGGTCGCCGCCCCGACCCCAGAGCTCGTGTTCGCGGGGTCCGTCCAGCTCTCCATCGCGGTCCTGCAGCCGGCGAACCGGGCACTCCCTCCGCCCGCGCCGCGCAGCGCAGCGCAAGGCTGGACGAGCTCAGCCTCCTGGGCACCGGTGCCGGGTTTTCAGGTGGAAAGGGTACGGCAGCCTCGCTGCTCACGGGGTGCTTTGCGCCCTTAGCTGGTCTCTTAGTGGGTGTGCAGCTCTGGCTGGCGGGAAAGAAGAGCTGGTCTAGGGATTGTCCCCCAGGAGCTCTGGTTCCCACCTCGGAGAGACCGCCAGGCACCGCCTGAGCACTGAGGATGCTGCGCTGGAGGCGCGCTTTATAGTCTCCCGGAGCCCCCAGAATCCGTGACGTCGTGGGGGCGGCACAGGATCTGATTGATCGCGCTCCCGCGCGCAGTCATTCATTGCTCACTCCTCCAAAGCTGGCAGGTGGAGCTTGGAGGGCTGAGGCGCAGGAAAGGAGGCACTTTCTCAGCTAACCAAAATCTTTCCAATACTGTCTTCCCTAGTCTCGCTTTAGGATTTTCTACTCAGGCTTTTACTTTGGGATGCACTTACTTAAACCAACTAAGCCTTTCACCCTGGAGGTGAAGGCAAGATCCCAGGTGCAATGTTGGAAAAATGTTCCCAGGGGGTCCATAGCAGACAGAGGGAGCAGAGGTTGCTTTGGTGTCATTGACTTTTGGAATTTCATTCAACATTCTGCACCTCGGTTTAGATTTTCACATATAAGGTTCCTTTTCCTCTTGCTGCCACCTTCAATGTCCACTTCGTTTTTTCCTTTAGTGGTTGTTACTGGAAACCTATCTCCACTGCTCTTACTCTCCTAAAGTACGGAACTTTAAATTTTTTTACCAGATCGCTAACCATTAAACCATAGGTTTATATTCATTTTTTTTAATATGGAGGAATTATTCTTAGACTGGAAGGTCCTAACACTCAGAGGTTGTTAGGAATTTTGAGTCGCCACAGTTCTTGAAGCAGATGAGGAACTTGAGATCTCTTTGCCCTCAAATGTATCCTTTGAGCAATGGAAATGTATTCCCTTACTTGTCTGGTTCCAGATATTCGTGCCCTTGGAGTTCAAGATTTGAACATGATTTCTCAGGATGACCCAGGTGCCTGACTTTTGAGCTGTTGTTGAGAACAAATGAGCAAGTGTGCTTTGTGGATGCTGGATGTGGTGGTGATTGCCTTTGATCCCAGCACTGGCAGGAGGATCAGTGTGAGTTCCAGTTCAGCCTGGGACTAGAGAGTGAGTTCCAGGTCAGTTTGGGCTAGAGTGAGACCATACCTGGGGGCAGGAAGGGAGAGAAAGTGCTTTGTGCACTGTGCAGACTGCAGGAAGTAGTCTCTACTGTGGTCGACCTTACAGACAATGCATAGGAAATTTTCCCAAGTATGGTAATGGCAGGTATATAGGGATACAGGGATAGATGCATGCTTAATCTCCCAAATATACTGTAGGGTTTTAAGGTGCATGTTCCTAATTTGAGAATGATTGAAGATTAACCAAATTTACATTATAATGGTATAAGGAATTTCAACAGCACACTGTAGAAGGAAGACTTAGTAAAGTATTTCTAATGCCACTATGCATTGCATCTGAACAATTTCAAGTGAAGTAGATTTGAGCAAGAGTAGTATAAAGAGACAGTAGCTTTGCAGATATTTTGCATTATGTAGTTTCCTAGTTTGGAACATGCTCTTCAAATCTGTGATCCTTGCACCAGTGAACTTAAGGCAACTGGAGGCAAATGGTATTTTCTTCTTACTTTTAAAAATACCACTAAACGGTATTATATAAAAATAAGTTACACGATGGAATTCTACTAAGCTGAAAGGAAAAATGACATATTGAAATTTAGGAAAAAATGGTCTGACTTTGAGCAGATCTTACTAAACAAACACTCAAAAGAACAGAGAATCGAACGCCTCATATTCTCCCTCATATGTGGCCCTTAACCAGGATAACCATAAACTCTATGCAGACTAGTAGAAAGAAGTGAGAGTTTAAGAATGAGAGGTAAGGGATGGGGGGAGTGGAATGGCTTAAGCATGAGGCTAAAACAAATTAGGTTCAAAAACATAAAATCCTCACGAGCTTACTGTAACCTATAGAGCAAGTAGTGGGCATCAACTGGCAAGAGGGGCCATGAGTAGTAGGGGAGAGAGTCTAAGCCTTTGAATAATTGATCAGTCTGACAACCCCTGGTTCCAACCACTGGTTCCTTCCCTCACTGAGCTGTTGACCAAAGTGATCCATGAAGTTACAAAAACAAGACAGAATTCTGTCAGAGCTCTTGAATGCCCTCCCCAGGCCTGAGGCAAAACCCTGTTGCTGAAGAAACCACAGAATGCCATCCATCAGCATCCAGAGACCCTTCGAGGTTCAGAATGGTAAACAGCCCCCAGAAGGCAGTTAGTGCGGTGCTGGAAGGCACTACACAAGCTGCCAGAGGAAGTAGATCAACGACAGCTGGAGTAAACAGAGACCAGTGGCATGAAACACAGTCTGTGGCCATGAATAGGCTGACCACACCTCCTACTGGGAAAGAATAGCGAACCAAGAAAGGAGAACTTGTGCAATGGAGGAGCCTAGGCCTGGGGAAGACAATCAACAGCTTTTAAATTTGGCAAAATATTCCACTCAGTAACAGGGAGCCCTTGACTGGAACTGGGGATTCAGGGCGATATGACCGGATCCCACTCTTGGGCTCCCAAGAAAAGATGCACTATGGGAACGATTGATGGGGAGACTACTAAAAATAGAATCTAGGTAATCCAGAATTGTGTATGTTTGTTAGCCTATACTGATCCCACTCTCCGATGGAGATTGTGTTTGTATTTTTCAGGATGCAACGGGTGAGCTGTGGCCCATCTAACCCTACCAACAGACTGTAGGCTGATACCTGAGATCCTGGGAAGAGATGAGCTACCATAGTCATATTGTGGAGGCTCCATATGGAACCCCACAGAGAATGATTGGATAAACAAGGGACCCACAGTCACAGCCATTCAATCAACACAGGATAAGCCAGTGAGACAGAAACCAACAATTTTTGACATAAAAACCCCTAAGCTCACAACATTAAAGCAGCCTTAATACTTGCCCACCATGACTCAGGGAACTGAGCAGAAGGGGGGGGGGAAGATTGTGAGAGCCATGGTGGGGGAGACTATCCAGAGGCATGGCACCCCTCAGTAACAACACACTTGGGCCAGGAGGACCGGGCTGAGTACTAGGCTATCCATGTTCCCCTGCCACAAGGACTGATCCAGACTGCCCACGGAGGAGGCTATCCAGCTGATTGGGGATGGGTAGGGGGGGCATTGGGGAATTGGGGATAACAACTCATTGTTGCCCCACTAAATAATGTAACTCATTATGGACAATAAAAAAATAAGTTTTAGGTAACCTAATGACCATTTTGATAAAACTGTGCTTCAGAATAAATATAGGTACAATTAATAAAGATTCCACACTTACCGTTTACTAATTTTAAATTAAACCATCTTATTTTAAGTGGTATATTATTTTTCTCAATTCACTATATGGAACTAAATGAAGGTCTCTTCTCTAATGCTACAAAGGAGGGTTTAAGATTTAAAAAAAAAACTTTACATGACACACTGCTAACTCCAGATTATGAAATGGGTTATGTGGC
Source organism: Zapus hudsonius (assembly GCA_004024765.1). Classification (NCBI taxonomy): domain Eukaryota; kingdom Metazoa; phylum Chordata; class Mammalia; order Rodentia; family Dipodidae; genus Zapus; species Zapus hudsonius. The sequence goes on along the minus strand of PVHP010001662.1, from coordinate 13,268 downwards.
CTCTTGGTAATTAATTAAATTCTGAGAGTTTAGAGTTGAAAATTTACTTAGCTGTGTAGATATATGTTCATTTTGTACTGCTGTGTTACTTGTAATACTTATAGAGTACTGTGCCTCTACAGTACTATCTTTATCAGGCTGAGTACTAGTAGAGTTGATAAGGTCAAACTAAATAAAACCCTAAGTGATAATGATGCAGTTAGGAGAAAATACAATAAAAAGGGTTAGAAGAGTTATTTCCTTTTGAGGAAGGGCACTTTAAAAAATATTTATTAGGAATAAGTATATACATTGTATGAGCAAATCTTGTGAACATATTTCCCTCTTCTCTGGCCCTACCCACTGGGGTCCCTCCTTGGTGTGCATACTGGATCTGTCCATAAGTTAGGGGGTTAGGAATTGCACCAGAGGTAGCCAGTTTTGTTTTTTTTTTTTTTAAATTTTCTTCCCCCTTTGTGTATTGTTGCTTAGGGTGGCAATGTCTCTGGATATTCTCCCCCACTATGGCTCTTACATTCTTTCTGCCACTCTTCCACTCAGTTCCCTGAGTCATATTGGGTGACTTTTGAGTCTGCTTTGTTGTTGAGATTTTAAGTATCTCTGGATCTTTGCCCTGGTTGTGTTGGGTATCATTGGTGTCTGTCTCCATTGACCTTTCATGGGTTATCAGACTTGCTGTGTTGATTGGTCTCCTGTTTTGTCACTGTCTCCTAGGTTTCATTTGGGCCCTGTGTGAAGGCTAGGTGTGGTTTGTCTCCTGCCAGGATATCAGCCATCATCCAATGTCTTATTGGTGGAATTGAGTTGACCCCTGCTCTCTAAATGCCTTCTGAAAAATACAAACAGAATCTGCATCGGAGAGTGAGATCAATATAGGTTAAATGAGACAACATTGCTATTTTGGCTAGCTCCTAATGGGTGTATCTTCTCTGTAGCTCTTCATTAGAGGGAATTTCCCCTAGGAGCCCCAGTTCTTGGTCCCATAGGATTATGACATGGATCCCAGTTCCAGTTAAGGGTTCCTTGTCACTAAGTGGATCTCTTACCCAATCAGTAAGCCATTGATTACCTTACTTGGTTTTGTGCCACTATCGCACAGATGAGCACTTCTTGACTGGCTGGTCTCTTCCATATAGCAGTATGTTCAGCATTCTTGTGACAACTGTCTATATTGTATATCAGTGGTCTCTGCTTTCTCTAAATATCATTGACCAATTTCCCCTGGCAGCTCATGTAGCACCTTCCAGCACTACACATGCTACCATCTGGGAGCTGGTTACCATTCTGGATCTAGCAGGATCTCTTGGTGTTGTTTGATGACACTCTGTGATTTCTTCAGCAATAGGGTCTTACCTTAGGTCTGGGCATGTATTCAAAAGCTTTGACAGAAGTCTGTCACCTTTTGGGGACCCCATGTGGTGAGGTCTCTTTGATCAACAGATCTTTCTTAGACCTGAACTTTGTGGAATCTAGGATCTCAGCAGGTGGTCGCATATTTCTCAGGTAAGTCTTAGGTGTGCTTCCTTTTAGGAGCCAGGCCAGGCTTCCCAGCAGTCAGCAGTGTCTCTCTGGGGCCTGCAGTCAGCAGTGCTTGTGTCATGACAGCAGGTACAGAAATGGAAGTAGAAATAAGAGGAAGCATAAAAATATGGGAGTGTTGAACTTATGGGAGGATGTAAGGCCCATTGGCATCAGGCTCTTCACCTTTTTTTAGATATTTTTTATTTGTTTGCAAGCAGAGAGAGACAGATGGAGAGGGAGGGAGAGAGAGAGACAGAAAGAGAGAGAAGAATGGGCACCACACTACAAAAGAACTCTACACACGTGCCACTTTGGGAATCTGGCTTTATGTGGGTACTGGGGAATTGAACCCAGATGTCAGACTGTAAGCAAGCGCTTTAACCCCTGAACCATCTCTCCAGTTCTCAACTTCTTAATATGTTTTTTGTTAAGATGAATCAAGGTGCTTTTAAAAGAAGCACAATATATATTTTTATGAGATAATGGCCTATCTATCTATCTATCTATCTATCTATCTATCTATCTATCATCTATCTATCTGTCATCTATCTATTTATATCTATCTATCTATCTATCATCTATCTATCTATCTATCTATCTATCTATCTATCTATCTATCTATCTATCTATCATCTATCTATCTATCTAATCTAATTTGAAAGCAGAGAGAGATAGCAAGAAGAAAGATAGAGAAGAATGGGCATGTCAGGGCCTCCAGGCACTGTATACGAACTCCAGATGAGTGCACTACTTTGTGATCTGGCTTTATGTGGGTATGACATAGATGGAAGCCAGTTTAATTGGAGAGCTTACAGGTTTTACATAACAATGTAAGTTGATTTGGGTGTGATCTAATTTACAACTATTTATTATTCTTATTACTTATTGCAAATGATCAAGAAGTCTTTATAGATTTATTATAAGCATTGCATTTAGAAGAACATATTTCTGCTAAATTTTATTTGCCATCCATATTGTTGCTTATAAAGTGTAATAGAAATGTGCTTCATTCATTTGCTATGAGTTGAATAGAGAAGGGACACTTGTCTTGTTTCTGTGATTCTTTCTCCTCTTAAGTATGAAATATATGACACTAGATGTCATATATTTCATACTTAAATTTTTATTTTAGCAGGCCAAAATAAGCTTAATTGGATAGTATTTCAGGAAGTGCTGTTGGCTAGTGGAAGAGTTACTATTTGGGAAGGAGAAATTGTCAAATTTCCACATTTATGTCTCTGACAATAATCTTCTATATGACAGGTTTTTTCCCTCATGCTTTTCTTCCTAATATATTCCTTTTTTCCTGCCATATTGAGGTTGTCTTAAAATCAGTTTTAGATTCCTATAATCCCACACTTTGGCCTCTGATTTACAGAGGTTTTTCTTTGGTAATTAATTGGAGTGATGTGATGGTTAGGTTTTGTTGTCAACTGGATCTTTTTAATTATCTTGGGTGGGTCTCTGAGGATGTTTATAGGAAGGCAGCCTCTCAGCAAGGTTGTAAAGAAGCTCAAAGAAGCTGGAGGTAAACATCCATTCCTGTGTGGGCCATTCAGGAAGGAAATTCCAGAGACTCAGGCAGCCATTAAGTCTGGGGAAGGGTTGTAAGACCCCACCCTAAGCCTATATCAAGGAGAAGAAATTCTCTCCTTGCCCTCTGCCTGTTTGTTGTTCTGTGTGTGTGGTGTAGGTGATGAGTTTTCTCTCTGCTCAGACCCGTGTAAGAGGGCCAGCCTCTTTCGCTGTTACGGAACTTCCCTCGATCTGTAGTTTCAATAAATACTTTCCTCCCCCAAATTGTGACTGGTTTGAAGATTCATCCCAGCGGCGTGTGACTGACTACGACAGATTGATAAGTCAGGTCTACTCTTTGAGCTCCAGTCCCCTGTAGTCACACTGCTGAGCATTGCTGACAGTCAGTCAATACAACTCCACTTAATTGTACAGGCAGACGCTCCTTACAGTTCTTGCTCTCCACCAAATCCTCTCCATCTCTGCTTGTAGTCAGCTTTCATCACCACTTTTTATCTATTACTTTAATGTTCCTTGTGCAGCGTCTCTGTTACGTATGCTCAGCCAGTGATGGTGTCTTCATTTGATTTAACAACATTAAAAACTGTCATCAACAACAGCATGTGTTTTCTAATTTGTTATTATCATGTTCATATTTCTCTGCTTCTAAAATGTATTGTCGATGTTTACTACTTCCTTTTCCAACCATTTTCTATGTCAACATCTTATTTGGTGCTGTCCCTTTTCTTCAGTAGTAAAACTTGAAATAGCCGTACATAACATTCTTGACCACATTCTTTTGCGGTAATCTTTTATTGTTCTTTCATTCTTAGATGATCTCCTTTATCAAAATATTGATATTTAATGTTTCCGCCTCCTCACTTCAGAGTCATGCATGCATTAAATTCTTAAAACTTTGTCAATGCACTTTTTATTAAATATCTATATATTGAAATTATTAGTCTCATGACATCCCTAAATCTTTTTGATATAACAGTAATACCTGACATTTATATTAATTTCCCAGAGCTGTTATGATGAAGTACCATGAAACATATGGTTTAAATAGCAGAAATGCATTCCCTCACAGCCTGGAAGGCTGGAAGTCTGAAGCTTAGTTGTCGACAAGGTTGTTTAGGAGTATCTAAGGGGAATTCTATTTCATACCTCTCTTCTAGAATCTATGTGTAATCCTCGAAGTTTTTATTTAGCTTGTATATATATTACCTGGGTTTTTAGCTGAATTTTCCCTGTTTCTCTCCATTATCTCCTTCATGTTTCTGTGGGCAGATTTCTCTCTTTGTATAGACATACAGCAGGGCTTATTTTGAACCATCATATTCCATATGAACTGTCTTACTTCTTCAATACCTTATTTCCAAATAAGGTCACATTATGGCTACTAGGAGTTAGGATTTAAAGAATATATATATATATATATATATATATATATATATATATATATATATATATATATATATATATATATATATCTTTTTAGGTCAGCACAGTTTGTTCCACAACAATCGTCCATTTATCTTCTAAAATTCATGTCTTTTCCATGTACAAAATATATATA
>PVHP010001661.1:23646-102989 GCA_004024765.1 Zapus hudsonius | reverse complement strand
ATTGAGTATTTCTAATCTGAAATCCAAAAATGCTCCAAAACCCAAGACTCTTTTCAAATTTTTAAAAAATATTTTATTTATTCATTTTCAAGCAGAGAGATACAGAGAGAGAGAGAGAGAGAGAGAGAGAGAGAGCGCACCAGGGCCACCAGCTTATGTGGGTCCTGGGGAATTGAACCTGGGGCCTTAGGCACTGGAGGCAAGTGCCTTAACTGCTGAGCCATCTCACCAGCCCTTTTTTATTTTTTAAAATATTTTATATATTCAGTTTCAAGCAGAGAGAGAGAGAGAGAGAGAGAGAGAGAACACACCAGGGCCACCACGTTGTGGGTCTGGCTTATGTGGGTACTGGGGAATTGAACCCGGGGCTTCAGGCACTGTTGGCAAGTGCCTTAACTGCTGAGCCATCTCTCCAGCCCTCAAATTTTTTTATTTTTCGAGGTAGGGTCTCACTCTAGCCCAGGCTGACCTGGAATTCACTCTATAGTCCTAGGCTGGCCTCAAACTCACAGTGATCCTACTACCTCTGTCTCCCTAGTGCTGAAATTAAAGGTGGGCACCACCATGCCCAAGACTTTTTTCATGGCCAACATGACATCATCAAATAAGAACTTCCACACTTAACCTGTGTGGTGGGTCACGGACAAAATGCAGGTGCTCTGGAAACATCCATTGGATTCTTTCAGTTTATGAGTATAAGGTACATATGAAACATAAACGAATCTTGGGCTTAGACTTGGGTCCCAAGTTATTTCAATGTCTATGCAAATATTTCAAAATTGAAGAAAATTCTAAATCTGAAACACTTCTGCTCCTAAATCAGAGATACTTGCTCAATCTGTATACCCTGAAGAAAGTCCCTGGGCTCATGTTCACTCTTAGTAACAAATTTAGTAGCTGCTCCCAGCCTTAGGGAATCAAGGTCAATGGCATGGGGTCAACCAACCACTATCCTAGAGCCCTGTCACAGGCTAATAAGAGTAAAAGAAAAGGTATATACAGACTAAAACGTAAAACCAATGGAGGCACAATATTCAATGGGCGGCATAAGGGTGTGTGTTGCCTCACTTGTGTAGAATCCAGCATGGATTCTTTCATTTTATTATTTATTTATTTACTTACTTATTTGCAACCAGAGAGAGAGAGAGAGAGAGAGAGAGAGAGAGAGAGAGAGAGAGAGACAGACACAGAGGGAGAGAATGGGTGCACCAGGACCCGTGGCCACTGTAAACAAACTCCAGATGCATGCACCACTTGTGCATCTGGCAATGCATGGGCACCGGGGAATCGAACCTGGATTGTTAGGCCAGGGCCTTAACCTCTGAGCCTTCTCTCCAGCCTCCAAACTTTCATTTTCTAAATAGTGTCAAAGCTCAGGCATTGTAGCACACACCTGTAATCCTAGCACTAGGAAAACTGAGGTAGGAAGATGGAGAGTCCATGTCTATCTTGGCTGCTTAGACCTTGCCTCTGAAAATGGAGGATGGGGCTGTAGACATGGTTCCATGAGTAAGAGTTTTGCACGTGTGCCTGAGCACCCAAGTTAGGATTCTCAGCACCCATGTAAATGCTAGGAGCAGTGATGATGCCTGCCTGTAATCCCTGTGCTTAGGAGGCAGAGACAGGTGATTTCCCAGGGCCAGTTGGTTAGCTAGACTAACTGAATCTGCATGCTCTGGGCTCAGTGAGAGACCCTGTCTCAATAAAGAAGGTGGACAGCAATAGCAAGAGACACAGATGTTGACTTCCAGCCCCCACACAGACACACACACACACACACACACACACACACACACACACACACACACACACACGTACTTCCTCCCTCACACACATGGACTTGTGCATACATGCTTGACAATACACACATAAACACATAAAAGTAACAATTCTGGTCTTTAATTAATGTTCTGGTTTTTCTCAGCCCTTTGCAAATAAAACTTGGAAATTTTAACTGATTTAGGGAGCTGCTAGAAGCAAACATACAAATAGTAGCAGAGAAAAACTTGGTTGAGAGGAAAGACAAAAATCCTGGAAAAACAGAGCTCCAAGCCAAAGTTAAAAAAAAACAAAAACAAAAAGCAATGCCAGGCTGTATGGCACATTGGCTAACACGGGCCAAAGCATTCAGGATCCCTGAAGGGATGTTTGCTTTCCATAGGAGTTTGGAATTATAACTCTGAGTCATTGGCTAATTTAGCTTTCCAGTGCTCTTCAAAGGAAAATGAGGATGCACGTAATTCCTTTTAGCAAGATCGATTCAAAGAGAAGCCAATAACTATCTCTCCAGAACCGAAAAGGTATTGGGGCTCTGAGGGATAAATTTTATTGACTTTGAAACTCTTCATTTGGGAAGGTTTCATCGAGTAAGTCTAGGTGTCTGCAAGGGAGTTGGAATATTAAATCAGGTAATGTGGGTTCTAGTCACAGCTCTCCTGCTAGCTAGCTACAAACTTTGAACAAATCTCTTCTTATTGTCCTCAACCATACAGTGGGAATAACATTCATTCCTAGCCTTTTCAGTCTCTTGGGAATATCCGGAAAGCCATCAAAAGTAATAGGCTTAAGGGGCTAGAGAGATGCTTCAGAGGTTAAGATGTTTACCTGCAGAGTCTGATGACCTGAGTACCCATGTAAAGCCAGATGCACAGTGGTGCATATTTCTGGAGTTCATTTGCAGTGGCTGGAGGCCCTGGTGCACCCATTCTCTCTGTCTGTCTCTCTTCTATCTCTCTCTGTTTGCAAATAAATAAATAAAAACTTTAAAAAATAACAGGTTTGAGAGAGTGTGGAACCTTGTGGAAATGCATGCACCAACAGGTCTGCAGCCCCTGTCCCAGTGCTCACTGCTGGGAGCCAGGAATTCAGGATAGGTGGGCCAAGAATCCAGGTTCCCCATACTTGCTTTAAGTATGTATGTGTGTGTTATCTGCACCATATATATGCATAAATATGAATATGTATTTAGATATGTCTATAAACTTCTCAAGATTCCTTTTCACCAGGAAAAAGAAGAAAGTCTAAAATTAACTTTAACACCCTGGTAAGCAATAACATCTATACAGTCATATGACTTTTTAAAAATTATTTTATTAATTTATTTGTAAATAGAGAGAGACAGAGAGAAAAGAGACAAAGAGAAGGAGGGAGAATGGGTACTCCAGGGTATCTAGCCACTGCAAACGAACTCCAGGTGCGTGTGCCACTTTGTGCATCTGGCTTTATGTGGGTACTGGGGAATCAAACTCGGGTCTTTAGGCTTTTCAAGCAAGTGCCTTAACCACTGAGCTATCTCTCCAGCCCTCATATGACTTTTTAAAAAACTTCTTATTGACAACTTCCATAAATATTGACATAATCATAATCCCTTTCCATCACTCTCCCTTTTCCCCCAGTCTAAAGCCCCCCTCCACTGACTCCCTTCTTTTTTCAACTACTCGTTCTGTTTTGATATCATCTGGTTCTTTTTCCCTTCTGTTATGCAGGTCTTGTGTTGGTGGTACTAGCCACTGTGAGGCCATAAATATCAAGGCCACTTTGTGTCTGGGGATAGTATTATAAGCACGCCTGCCCTTCCTTTGGCTCTTATATTCTTTCTGCCACCTCTTCCACAAGGGTCCCTGAGCCTTGGAGGGTGTGACAGAGATGTCTCATTTAGTGCTGAATATTCCATTGTTGCTTCTTCTCAGCACTGTGGTGAGTTTTGAGTCACCTCAGTGGTCACCACTGTCTGAAAAGTGAAGCTTCTCTAACCAAAAGTGAGAGTAGCATTAATATGTAGACATAAACATAAGTGTTTAGAGGGCAGTTTGGTGGGCATACTACATCCATTTAGCCAGACAGCAGTAGTAGTTTCCCCTCTAAGACTTATGACCTCCCCAGCCATAGGCTTTTGGTTAGGTTTTCAGTACCAGGCAGGAATTCCCTCCTGTGGAGCAGGCCTCAAGACCAATCAGAGAGAAGTTGGTCTCACTCATAACAGATATGCCACGAATGCACCAGTTCCTGCATTTGGCCTGGCTGGCCACTGTAGAACTTTCAGGGTCCACTGCTGAGTAAGACCACTGATGACTTTTCTCCCCCAACAGGCTACATAGATCTTTCCAGCACTCTGGCAGTTTGTCAACAGGGAGGAAGTTTCCAGCTCAGCTCCAGCTTGATTTCTCAGCAGCCCAACCATGTGGAATCTTCAGCAATAGGGTCTTATCATCTAGTTCTGGTGGGCAACCAAGAGCCTTGGCAATAGCTTGTGATGTTTTGGGGGCATCAGGGTGCTTCCTGTCCAACAACTCATGGAAGGTGTCCCATAGCTGGCACTGCAGTTTTTCTATAGCAATTTATGGCTTCTGGGTCCAACATGATCCACAAGCTACTTCTGCCCAAGCTCTCTCTCTTTCTCTCTCTCTCTCCATATGTGTGTGTATGTATGTATGTATATATAGCTAGTGAATAAGTAAGTTCTTATATGGCTTTTTTTATGTCTTAAATATTGGTTAACCTTCCTCTCCTCCATCCCTTCCCCTGACCACATATAGACTAGTTCATTTATATGCCATTTTAAAAGTTTAGTGTGCGGGTTTTAGTTTTCAACTTCTCTTTTTAAATATGGGTGTATATGTGTGTGGGGACACATGTGTGTAGTATGAATGCATTTATGTGAGTTCATGTGTGTGGAGGCCAGAAGTCAAGGTTGGATGCCTTCCTTAGTCATTCTCCACCTTATTTTTTGAAACAGGGTCTAAAGTGAACATAGAATTTATCAATTTAGTTTCACAGGGTTACAGGTGCATACTGCTTTGTGGGTGCCAAAGATTCAAACTCGGGTTCTCATGTTTGCACAACAAGCACTTTACCCACTGAGCCATCTCCCAGACCTCTTAATTGTTTTCCAATTAAAAAACTAAACTGGTTGCCGGGCATGATGGCGCACGCCTTTAATCCCAGCACTGGGGAGGCAGAAGTAGGAGGATCACTATGAGTTCAAGGCCACCCTGAGACTACATAGTGAATTACAGGTGGTCCTGGTTCTCTCTCTCTCTCTCTCTCTCTCTCTCTCTCTCTCTCTCTCTCTCTCTCTCTCTGCTTGAAAATGAATAAATAAAATATTTTTTTAAAAAATTAAGCTGAGTATAGAGGCATACACTTTACTGGGCAGCTGAGGCAGGAGGAATGCCACAAGTTTGAGGCTCCACAGGGACTTCCAGGCTAGCCAGGGCTGCATGGAAAGACCCTATCCCAAAAGAAGGAAAAAAACAGGTAAATTAATTAATTTAATTAAATTTATCAGGTGTTAAAGTTAATTATAGACTTCCTTCTTTTTTTCTGGTGAAAAGGGTATCTTGAGAAGTTTCTAGACATATCTAAATAATACTTAGCTTGTAAAAATCAGACATTAGGGGCTAGAGATGTCAGTGATAATAGAGCGCTTGCCTAGTGTGTAAACAATAACGACACCACAAAAAGAACAAGGCTAAAGAGACGGCGAACATGAGGGTCTAAGGGGACTGGAATTCAAATCTCTGGCTCTCAACCAGGCATGGTGGCCCACACCTATAATCCCAGCACTCAGGAAGAAGTGTTAGGAGGATCCCTGTGAGTTTAAGGCCAGCCTGGGACTACACAGTGAATTCCAGGTCAGCCTTGGCTGAAGTGAGACCTTACCTTGAAAAACAATATTTTTTAAGTCTCCAGATATCTCATAAAACACTGGACATTGCTACACATGCCTGTAACCAGGGAAACAGAGCCCTGAAAGTTGGCAGAGGCCTGCAGGCTCCTGAAGTAGTAAAATGAGACTGTCTAAAAACAAGACCAGTGGCAAGAGCAAAGGAGCAGGACTCAGGATGTTTGCACTGGCAAGCACCCCCCACTACAGGAATGTGTAATGCATATGGGGCGCCACAAGGGCTTTACACATAGATACACACACATAAGCAAAAAAAAAAAAAAATCAAGCTGGGCATAGTGATACACACCTATAATTCCAGCATTCAGGAGGTAGATGCAGAAGGATCATGAGTTCAAGGCCAGCCTTGGCTATGATCAAGTTTAAAACCATGAGTCCCTACCACAAACAGAACAAAACAATGTAAAAAACAAGCAGTACAAAATATTTGGCATAGAGAGTAAATGCCTTCTAGAATTATGAAAATTAGTTTTCTACTGCATCTTTTTGTTGGTGGTGGCAGTTTTAGTTTTAGTTCTCTCTCTCTCTCTCTCTCTCTCTCTCTCTCTCTCTCTCTCTCTCTCTCCCTCTCCCTCTCCCTCTCCCCACATCTCTCTCTCTCTCGGCAGGGTCTCCCTCTAGCCCAGGCAGATGTGGAACTTACTCTATAGCCCAGGCTGACCTCATGCCTCAGCCTCCTGAGTGCTGGGATTTAAAGCGTGCGCCACCACACCTGGTTTCTACTGTATTTCTTATTACAGCTTGGCTTAGGGTCCTCTAAATTTATTTTCTGTGCTAGTTCATTCAGTCCCATAGTCATTTCTGATATTAAATACATATATTCAGCCAGGCGTGGTGGCGCACACCTTTAATCCCAGCACTCGGGAGGCAGAGGTAGGAGGATCGCCGTGAGTTCAAGGCCACCCTGAGACTCCATAGTGAATTCCAGGTCAGCCTGGGCTAGAGTGAGACCCTACCTCAAAAAACCAAACAAAAAGAAAAACAAACATATATTCATTATAGAAGATTAAAGCTATCAAGGGGAAAATACATTTGATCTCCTAAAATCCCTTGCTGCATGAGCATTGTGTGCCCTTCAGAAAACCCTCATCAGTTCTAACTTAGACTAGTTCAGTGAAGAGCTAGGTGTCAGCAGCCCACTCGCTCTGTACACCTGTACTCTCTGCAGTACACCTAGGAAACCCTTCTTTGCAAATTCTTCATCCTTCAGGGCTACTCAGAAGAAATTTCTCTTGCAAATCTTCCCCGTTTCATCTCATTCCCCCCTTCTCCTCCTTCATCTTTTCTCCCTCTCTTTCCTCTCCTCTTTTTTTGGTGGAGAGGGTGGGGGTTGTGATAGTATATTAGGGTTCTCTAGAGTAACTGAAACCCAACAGAATGAATTGTAGTTTTAAAAAGGGGGGCTGATTTATTGGATTAACTCATGGCAGTCCCATAAAAGCAGTCTGCAAACCCAAGTCAAGGAACCAATAGATGCTCAGTCCATGTGATTGGAGGCCTCAGCAGTTCCAATCCAGCACCAAAGGCCTGAAGGCTTCCAGTGGAGCCGCTGATCTTCAGTCCAGGCTGGAAGGCTGAGGAAGCTTCGTTCTGATGCTGATGAAGAGATAGATGCATGGTGGGCACCAGCAGCCAGCCAGGCAGGCAGGGGGAGAGAGAGATTTCTTTCCCCCTTTATAGAACCTTAGGGCAGGGTATTGCATCCCTTCCCGAGACTTGTTGACTTCCCAAGTCTATGGAATTTCCTTCCTGCACTGCCCTGCCAGGAAGGAATGTCTGCTTCAAGCTCCCCTGAGCTGCCCCCTACTCAGAGGGCTACCTTCCTGTCAACAACAGCAGAGGCCCACCCAAGATTACTAAAAAAAGTCAAGTTGACAACAAAACCTAACCATCACAAGTCCACCCCTTGTCAACTTGATGTCAAACTGTATCTCCTTACATCATACTTAATTTCCAAATGAAGATAGTAACAAGATCATAATTCCACTTAAAATGATATAATTATCCCATGTTCAACTGGAAATGTGTAATCTCCACCTAACACAACGCAAGGTCTCTTAACTATGAGTTCTGTAGAATCAAAACATGTTACACATGCTTTTGACATATAATGGCACAGGTAAACATTTTCAACTTCTGTGAGGCTTAACAAGACTGGACTAATGCAAACTAAACAACCATTAGGCAAACATCAAACATCTGCAGTTCATGTCTAATATCATAACCAGTGACTGACACATTCTCCAGATATTCCAATTCCACTCCTCCAGCTTGGCTGAGTAGCTGGGGAAAACTTCTATCCTGAGCCAACAGCACTCCATGGTAGCCTTTGCACAGTCCCGGTATATCCAAAACATCTTTGAGTCTCTATTACAAACCACAGTCCATCTGCCAATGGCTTCACTGGCCTATCAGGGCTTCACACCCTGTTCCATATATCACATCTCAGCAGCTGCTCCAGGAACCATGTGCACTTCATGACCCACTCCACAGATGCATTTCTCATGCTTCCAAAAACAATACCAGGTATGCAGGACACAGCCATGTTGTTAATTTGGGGACTAAATCAACCTTGAAGAGCAGGTTCTTTCCTTTCAGCTTTCTCTATCCAAAAGAGTTTGCACAGTCTATCATTCAGTCCTTCCTGGGTAGAAACACCTCAGGCATTTCTCCATTGTTTCAATATAAAGTATTTGGGCCATCTTCAATCATGGTAATATCTCTTTAACAATAGCACCTTTAGCAACCAGTCTCAGTGCCAGTAAATTTTAAACTTGCTTTGAGTTCTTTCCAACATTAAATCTTAAATTCTCAGTTCTATATCATTAGCCAAATACATCAGTCCATTACTTAAATTCAAACTTGATCAAACTCTCCGGGCATGGGCAGCAGAATCCTTTATTCCAGTAACACTGTTCCAATAAGTTTCTCTACAGTCTCTCTTTCCCCTTAGAAAGTTCACAAGCCAAGCCTCCAAATGCAGTTCTCCCTGCACTTTTCAAACTCTCACCAGAATAGTCCATGAAACATAGCTTACCACTCTGGAAAGCAACTTTAGTTCCAAGTACCAAGTCCATGTCCATTCCTCCAGTACACAAGTTCCAGAAAACAAAAATCCACATGGTCAGATTCATCTCAGCAATATCATCCCCAGGTCCTGATACTAATTTTGTCATAGCTCACGCTGCTGGGATGAACCTCCAAACCAGGCAGAGTTTATGGGAGGAAAGTATTTATTAAAGCTACAGATTCAGGGGAAGTTCCATAATGGAAAAAGAGGTTGGCCCCCTTTCACAGTCCCAAGCAGAGAGAGAAACCCATCACCAGCATCACATACACAACAACAAAATGGGAACTCCCCACCCTGTGGCCTCTGCCTCCCAAGTACCTCCACAGGTATGTGCCTCCACACCCAGCTTCCTTCCCCTTTTTCTCTAGCTAACCTCCTCCTTGACATGATCAACAACAGCCCTTGTGGATTTTTGTTTGTTTTGTTTTGTTTTCCATGCTATTTCATACCTACTTCTAATAGTGATCACACTGTAAGAGGTGATTTCTTTTTACTTGAATTCATCATTGATCTCAGAGTTCCCTGTTTATCTGTGTTCTGTTCATGTACAATAGGCATTTCATAAATATTAATTGAATTAAGTTGCACTAGGAAGAGATCCTTATGGTGCAGGAAATGTATGTGTTGAACACATGTCACATGGGGGATCACCTGCCCTGCTGCTGTTGGAGCATACCTGGTGATACCGCACTTTATTTTGATGTCATGGGAGTATAAGGGACACACTTGCAAGGATGAGGCAGGAGGATTTGCATGAGTTCATGGCCAACTGGACTACAGGATGAGACCAGATCTAAGGAAAAAAAGTGACAAAAATTTAGCTTTACTACAAGACTACTCTAAAAGATGGAAGTTACCAGGGAAATCAATTTATTGTCATTTATCCAATGCTCCAACTTTCAGGGGTAAGCTTTGAAGTCACCAAGAAATGCCAAAGAAAATCACATTCAGACTTGATTAAATTTCACCATTTTTTAAATTTTGTTTTTGTTTTTCAAGATAGGTCTAGTCCAGGCTGACCTGGAATTCACTATGTAGTCTCAGGGTGGCCTTGAATTCATGGTGATCCTCCTACCTAGGCCTCTCAAGTGTTAGGATTAAAGGCATGAGTCAATGTGCCCAGCTCAATGGTTAAGAGCCTTTCTGCCAGGCCTGAGGGCCTGAGAACACTGAGTTCAATTCCCCAGAACTCGTGTAAATAGCTGGCTGTGGCCATGCACAGGTAGCCCTCGTCTTGTGGGAAGCAGTTACCAGAGAATTGCTGGGGCCCTGGAAAAATGGCAAACGGCAGTCAGTGACGAGGCTCCATGTCCAGGAAAAGCAGAAGAGTGATGGAGGGGTTCTAGATCATTTCCTCTGGCCTCTTTGCACACACATGTGAATACACTCCACACACTACATCACACCTACTACACACACATATGCAAAAAATACATAGATTGACAGATAGATACATAGATAGGTAGATAGATAACAGAGAGTAAGGTGAGTTAAACTCACATGTGAGCACCTTCTAAGGGCCCAGATAGCCTGGGTGGGACACACAATGGAGCTGCTCACAGGTAAGGAGGATGAGAGAGGTGGGTGTGGAGACCAGCATCCAGTAGACAGTCCTTTCTTTTCTTAAAAAAATCTTTATTATGAAGAAGCATATACATTGTATGAGCAACTCTTGTGAAGGTGTCCTCGTTTTCCTCCTCTCTGTCACCTACCCACTGGGGTCCTTCCTCCGTGCACATGCTGGATCTGTCCATAGGTTAGGGGGTTACTACCTGCACCAGAAGTAGCCAATTTTTTGTTCTTTTTTTTTCCTTCCCTCTTCCCCCTAGTGTATTGTTACTGAGGGGGGGTGCAATGTCTCTGGATATTCTCCCCCACCATGGCTCTTACATTTTTTTCCACCCCCTCTTCCGCTCAGTTCCCTGGGTCATGGTGGGTGAATTTTGAGTCTACTTTATTGTTGAGATCTTACTCTGGATCTTTGCCCTGGGTTGTGTTGGGTATCATTGGTGTCTGTCTCCATTGACCTTTCATGGGTTATCATACTTGCTGTGGTGACTGGTCTCTCCTGTTTGTCTCGTCACTTTCTTGTAGGTTTCATTTGGGCCCTGTGTGAAGGCTAGGTGTGGTTTGTCTCCTGCCAGGATGTCAGCCTTCATCCAATGACTTGTTGGTGGAATTGAGTTGTCCTCGGCTCTCTCACTGCCTTCTGAAAAATACAAACAGAATCTCCATTGGAGAGTGAGATCAATATAGGTTAAATGAGACAACATTGGTATTTTGGCTAGCTCCTAATGGGTGTAGCCTCTATGTAGCTCTCTGGCAGTGGGAATTTCCCCTTGGAGCCCAAGATCTTGGTCCCCATAGGATTTTACCATGGATCCCAGTTCCATTTAAGAGTTCCTTGTCACTAAGTGGATCTCTTAGCCAATCATTAAGCCATTGATTACCCTCCTCAGTTTAGTGCCATTATTGCACAGATGAGAATTTCCTGACTTGCTGGTCTCTTCCATACAGCCGTGTGTTCAGCATTCTTGTGACAACTGTCTATATTGTATATCAGTGATCTCTGCTTTCTCCAAATATCATTGACCAATTTCCCCTGGCAGCTCATGCAACACCTTCCAGAGCTACACATGCTACCATCTGGGAGCTGGTTACCATTCTGGATCTAGCAGGATCTCTTGGTGTTGTTTGATGTCACTCTGTGATTTCTTCAGCAATAGGGTCTTACCTTAAGCCTGGGACAGGTATTCAAGAGCTCTGACAGAAATCTGCCACATTTTGGGGACCTCGTGGGTTTCTTAAATCAACAGTTTAGTGTGGGAAGGAACCAATAACTGGGACAGGAAGACGCAGGCCTGAGCAATTGACAGCCCTTTCTAGCTGTGTGATAATAGGCTTATGTTCTGTAAGCCTTAGTCCCCAAAGCTGTAACAGTGTGAACTAAGATTACTTCCCTTAGTAATAGATGTTTGATAAGACTATTTTCCTTCATTGATTTGTTTTGAAGAATAACTGTTAATTACTTTTGAAAGTATTTTTAGTTCTAAAGTACTTTTAAAACAGTCTTGAGCTGGGCGTGGTAGCGCACGCCTTTAATCCCAGCATTCGGGAGGCAGAGGTAGGAGGATCACCATGAGTTCAAGGCCACCCTGAGACTACACAGTGAATTCCAGGTCATCCTGGGCTAGAACGAGACCCTACCTCGAAACACACACACACACAAACACAAAAAAACAGTCTTGAATGAGTGCTGATGAAGGGAGGCTGAGCTGTGCTCTCGTCAGTGTGTCCCCCAGACAGGACACCTGTCCTTCCTTTGTGCATTTTGTTTGGAAGTTCATGGTAACATCCACAGCAGGATGGAGAGCCAGTGGCTGCCCTGAACCTTCTCTTCTTTATCTCTCTTTCCCATAGTGCAAGAGGGAAAAAGCAAATATCAAATCTTGGAGTTCATTTGCATCTTAGAGTCAGGAAATGCAGAATCTGGTCACCAACACTATCACATAGGGATGTGTGTGCATAAACCTGTATCTGCTTCTCACTCTGCATACGAATCCAGAGCTGAGTGGGGTCCTTTCTTGACTGACACTGAACCTCGCTAGGCCAATAGGATTCGAGCTCCTCTTAGCTACTTCAGTGGCCAGTGGAGGCAGCAGTGAGAGCAGAGTGATGCACTAGAGAAACCAGCCATGTGGCCCCATAGTGCTAGGGAGCTAGGAGGCCTGACCACATGGGCCTTCGCTTGCTTGTAGCTCCACCTAGACTTCCCTTCTCTTCCTCTCTGGACTTCACAAGTCATGCCTGGTAAGTGGACCATGTCTCTGTTTCCTTCCCATCCTAATGAGAAGGAAAATCAACACTTTTTAGGTTCCTGTCATGTACCTGGAACAGCCTGCACCCACTGCCTTAAAGAACCTATCACTGAGTGATTCCATCACACACAGTGAGTCAGGATTGTGGAGAAGAGCTATGGAGTCAGACAGGCTTGGGTTGAAAACTCAGCTCCATTATTCGCCATCAGTGTGACTTGAAGTAAGTTTCTTGCCATCGCCAGGCCTCAGTCTTTTCATTTATAAAATGGGTCTCGTGATAGCATAAGCATGCTTACATGCTTACAAGTCTATTGCTACTCTCTTTTATATATGAGAATTTTCTTGGATTTTTAAATTTTAATTAATTTATTTATTTGCAAGGAGGGGGAGAGAGAATGAGCATCTGGCTTTATGTGGATACTGGGGAATTGAACCTGGGTCATTAGGCTTTGCAGGCAAGCGCCTTAATCGCTAAAACATCCTTCAGCCCTTCTTAGATTTTTATGTTCTTGAAAAGGTTATACTCTTATATCCTCTCTCCCCAACAACACTCTGAGGGCTTCCTCAGGGGGTTACTGGTATTCGCTGTGGGGTCACAAAGGTCTCAGTCAGTCTCTGGGGAAGCTGTGCCTCAGACTAATCCTACCCACCCTGTGGCTCTTACAGCCTTTCCGCCTCTTCTTCAGTAACATCCCCTGAGCTCTGCTTGGCAGGTGCATTAGCAGTCTGACTTAGTGTTGAGTTCTCTGTAGCCTCTGGATTTCTGCTTGATGAGTTTGGAGTGACCACTGTGTCTGTTGTCATTTCTCTGGACCTGGGTGTCAGGCTAGCAGTGATAGCAGTACTCGTGTTGCTGCTTCCACTGTAATGTCTCTTGGGCCCTGGCAGATATCTTTTCTTGTCATATTGATGGGTCTTGGATCTTCTCTGTCATCTGTAAAATAATTTCTACAACCATAAATGAGGGCAGCTTGGATTCAAGGGTATAAGCATTGTTAGAAGATGGGGTTCACAATAGCATTCTCTTGGCAGTAACGAAAAAATGAAATAATGAAATTCTCAGGAAAATGGATGGACTTGGAAAAAAATCATTCTAAGTGAGGTCGAACAGGCTCAGGAAGAAAATTACCACCTGTTCTTTCTCATAAGTCATTCCTCACTTGGATCGGTTGGAGTTGAATGTAAACAGCAGCAAGCATCAGGAACATGGCATAGAACTAGAATAAGTCTAGGAGAAAGTGGAGATAGACAAGGATGAGAGGAGGGGATTCTTGGCAGGCTAACTGAGGGACAAAATATACTGGGAGAGCTTGGGTGGTTCCCAGCTGATTCTACTGCACCTTGAAATTTAAGAGTACCTGGATTTTTGTTCTATAAAATTAAAGAATTAGAAGTATAGACCACCAGAGGATAAAGAGTAGTGGGAGACTTTATTTAAAAAGAAACGAGAAGTTACAGAGATCTGCAGCCACTAGTGAGGAGAGAGCACATGGGGGAGGTTTTAGCCACATCTCTATAAGATCTGTGCTGGCCAGCCAAACAAGAAAAGGAAGGAAAGATATAAATGGACTCCCATCATGAGGGAAAAAGGTTCATGTGGGAAAGAACCCCGAGCCCCCTCACCACAGCCAGAGCGGTCTTACCTAGACCTGGAGATTCAGATGTCTCTCTACTGCTGAGCCATGTGGAAAAAGAAGGAACTTCCTACCCCCTCCCCCAGAATCTATATCCCTGGGCCAGGTAAGTCAGAGAGACAGCTGGTTGGTCTATCCTTGACCAATCAGTTTCAGGATTAGGTTTGAACTCTAGTTAAAGACACCTCCCACTCAAGGGGAGGGGTCAGGTATGAGATACATGGAACCTACCTGAAAGTACAAGTTCAAGGACACTCCTGGCTACCTTTGGAGGTCCCAGTCATTTTAACCTGTCACAATCCCAAAGAAGTAACCCTAACTGCTGCTGTTAGGGTATTCGGGTACAGAATCATTCATGAAAAAGAAAACCACCAGGAAAAAACCTACATACATGCTTCTAAGAAAAATCAGACAAGAAGACCCATGATCACATACTAGAGTAATTTTCCTCTCCCTCCCATCTTGCAGGAGGCAGAACAAAGCTCCAACTGGGGAGGGGTTAAGGAGGAGCATGGCAACATTGTGTGAGGTCTCTCTCCTGAACTCCCACATAAATATAGGGGACCAAAGGGTCTTGGGGGCCAGAGGGAAGGAAGGGTGGGAGGGGAATTATACAAAAGTTAAGACAACATGAATCGGTACTATAGAAACCTTCCTCTTGGATACCATTCTACTACATACAACCCTCATAAGAGGGAAGGAATAGCCCGGTCAGAAGTGCCCTGTAGAAACAGGAGAAAGCTTAATTCTAAAACTGTGGGCTCAGGTTGATAAATCCCAGGGTCAGAAATGAGTCCCCCTCCACCCCACAGTGAGCTGTTGGTCAGGGGGACCCATGAGGTCCCCAAAACAATGCAGGCCATTGCCAAAGCACTTGGTTACATGCTAGAGCTAAAAGGTAAGACTCTTGCTAAAGACACCACATTTTGTGGTCACAGGAACTGAGAGGGAAGCCAATTCTGTTCTGTGACTAGCTCCCACAGTGCTGGAAAGTGCTACAGGGCTGCCAGGGGATAATGGTCACCAAGAGTGTGAATAAACACAGGATTCTGCAAGCTACAAAAGCAACTGGCTGGGCAAGAAATACACACCTGTGCTATAGTGGCACACAGTCTATGCAGATAACCAACCGCTCTTGGATTGGACAGGAGGCTCCGTCGGTGGGAGAGAATGCATACCTGATACTGAGAACCAATCAGAATCCCATGGATAGGAAACTCATAGATTCCAGAGAGAAGTCCCCACTACTCTTTGGCTAAGAAGAGAGGGCATGTACGTCAAAGTCTCTGAATAACACGGTAATTTTTAAGTAGCTTGCTTCTAGTCTATTTCCCTTTTTTTTTTTTTCGAGGTAGGGTCTCGCTGACCTGTAATTCACTATGTAGTCTCAGGGTGGCCTTGAACTCAAGGCGATCCTCCTACCTCTGCCTCCAGAGTGCTGGGATTAAAGGCCCGGCTTCTATTTCCCTCCTTTTATGGAGGAATAATCTTGGATGTGGGCTCAGCACTGAAGAGACTAAGATATGAAGTTCTGAGAGTTAGAGACAACCTGAACTAATAATGAGAGACTGTATCAAAGAAAAGAGAAGGAAGAAAGGAAAGAAGGAAGGGGCCAGGGGTGGCAGCTCAGGTTTGTAATCCCAGCACATGGGAGGCTGAGACGCGTGCCATGAGTTCAAGGGCAGACTTGGCTACATAGTGAGAGCCTGTCTCAAAAAAAAAAAAAAAAGAAAGTCTACATCATGGCACCCTGAATGCTCCTGATCTCAGAAAAGGGAGGGGGGAGGGAGGGAGGGAGGGAGGAAGAAAGGGAAGTAGGGGGAAAGGAAGGGAAGGTGAAAGGGAACCAAAAAGCTGCCGTGGTGGTGCAAGACCTTGGAGGCTACAGGCATCTCTTGGCGCCATGCAAGGAGGCCGGAGCCTTGGGCTGTTGGGGAGCAGCTAGGAGCTTGGGAGAGAGGTCTCCCCTGCTGGGGATATGGCTCAGTGGTTGAGCACTTGTATAGTATGTAGGGGACCCTAAATTCAATCTCAGCACTGAACCAAAAAATAACCAAAACCAAACCACATCCACCTGAATCGGGAACTTTCAGCACTGTTCACCTGAGATGTGTGACCTGTCTGCTCTAGTATCCTGCTTGGATTATATTTTTAGAATATTTTAACAAGTAGCATCCCTGTTGCCAGTTCTTTAGAGATCAGTTACAAAACAGAAGCTCTTCCTCACTGCTAGAGAGAAGCATAGAAAGGGGGAGTAAGAAAGAAAGAAAGAAAGTAAAAAGAAAAAAAAACTACCTTGCCTGTAATTGAAGGCAGGTTGGGAGATGTCCTTGCTTTGAAATGCTCCTTCTTGTGAAATGTTTATGAAACACTTTCCACAAACGAGTTATGCAACTAGAACAACAGCTTTGATCATTTTCATCACCAGTGATATATTCATTAGTGTTGGACTGTTTTCCCCTGGAGAAGAGGGTCATGTGAAAATGTCCTGGGGGCAGTGCTGAAGAAAAAGACCCCAGCCCCACCATGCAACAATTCATGGGGGTGGGCCTGAGAATCACTTTGCCCATCGTTTATGGTCTAATTTCACCCCTATTTCTGGGACATTAATTTATTTTTTTGGTGAAAGGAATAGAAGGGTCAGGAGACCTTGGCCTTTGGGGTTTTGTAGTAACTTATCTTTTTGGACCCATTCTTGAAGCTCTCTGGGATTCTGTGAGATGGGTGGGGAGAGGGTGAAAAAGTCCACATTCGCACCCACCGTTTCAAGGAAGAGCCCAGGAAGGCACGTACAAAGGGCTTCCACCTCCGCAGGGCCCCCTCTTAGAAGAAGGCTACTGCTTTCTAAAGCAGGTGAAGTCAGGGAGTTCACTTGGATTAGAAAAGATAATCACTCATGATAGCTTTTTACCTCCCTGGTCACTGCCCAAGACTCAGTGTAATACCTTTGCAAGGCGCAGTGGGTGGAGATCCTACACTAATAAGCCTCGTCTGATGGGAATGGGATTCTTACTGCATGTTTGGGTCTGGGCAAGAGCATACTGGGGTGGCCCCTGACCCCAGGGATCAGCCATCCCAAGTGGAGCCTGGAGAAATATTTCCACTCGCGTGAGAACTGCCAAAGACACCCAGAAGTCTTCATCATTCCAGGAAGGTTGTGGGTTTGATTGGGTTTTCACAAGTATGGGGGAAATTGGGTTTTCATCCAATTCGCCTGCGGTTCTCCTCTTAGAAGTCAATGGGATCCAACAGAAGTCTCTATCTCATCTCGCAGACCCGCAGCCAACACCCAGTTGCCTGGAAAAGTTCCAGCCCTTTCCACTCTACAGCTGTGAAAAGGGATTTTTCAGATTAGTGAGGATTTTATTTCTTAGTTTCTGAGCCCCTAAGATTGTCCAAAACAAACAAAAAACAAAACAAAACAAAAAAAAACCATGCTGGAGGCAGTACTATCTCTTCTTGCTACTCTCTCTCTCTCTCTCTCTCTCTCTCTCTCTCTCTCTCTCTCTCTCTCTCTCTCTCTCTCTGTGGATGGAACCTGGTGCCTTTGCTGGGCAAGTGCTTTGCCACAGAGCTACTTCCCCACTCTGCTCTGCTGCCTCTGAGACCCACTGACCAAAGCGGAAATTTCATTTTTATTTACTTTGTAATGCTGGGGATGGAACCCAGGGCCTTGCACATGCTTCACAAGTTTCCCTCCACTGATCAACCCAGCCCACAAGCACCACAAAGCTAGATTGTGACCTTTGATTTGGTGTGTTTAGGATTGTCTTCTTTGGAGGTGACTTTCAGCGTCTCTCATGCAGAATGTGTGGAACTATGAAACATGAATGAATAAAAAGGTGAATCAAAACAAGAAAAATCTCACAATATCAATTCGGAAAGTTGCTAAAAGTTCCTGCCTATACTCCAAGGAGGTTTCTACCATCAGGCACTTTGTTTGCTGCATTGGGAGATAGGGGTGCCCCCCAAGAAGAGTGTGGGGGCAATTGATCTAGGAAGCAGATGAAAGGGCGCGTTTTCTTTTATGGTGGTGCTGGTTTCTGAAGTTCAGCATTGCAGGAAGACCTGGCAAGGATCCTAACAGATAGCGCCCAGGTTGGAGGCATAGCACATGTTTGGGAGCTCTGTCATAGCCACACCCCCTTATCTCTCCGAGGCGCATAATGAGCCTGGAAAGGACCTGCCACTTGCCTCCGAGCTGGAGCCACGCCAGGCTGCCTGGGGTGGTTCCCCCAGAGTGATTTCTCCTCCAATTCTGTATGTTCTCCTTCTGGCCCCCTTCCTCCATCCTGCCTCCCCCACCACCTGCAGGATGGGGATGGCTAGGGGCAGGAGGTGGGCAGATTGGGGAGAGAGGGGTGGGCCAAAGGGCTTTGCCTATGTAAGTCCCTCTCAGAGCAGTCCTGGAAGTCGTTTTGAAAGAAGTCATTGCTGGTCTACCTCTAGCTTTTCAAAATCTGCAAGTAAATGTGCCTATGGAATGTGGGATGTGGAAACTCTGGGTTCTGGGGGTGGAGGGAGAGCATTGCACTTGGTCCCAGCTTAACTTTTTGTTTAGGGGAAGGAGGAGGGACCTGGGGATTTATTCATACTAGGCAGGCACTCTACAAGTGAGCTACATTCCAGCCTCTCATCAGCACTTCTGGGGTTGAGGTACCAAGAGTGATAAGCACAGCTAAAGGAACATGGCGTGGGGGCTCCCTAGAGACCACCTGATGTCCTGTGCCCTTTGAGTGTTCAGAATCACTTTCTTTGCCCTGAGTGCCCATTTCTCTTATTTCCTCCTCTCTTGCTTCAAGGTTCCAGCATGGCCTCTTTAAGTGAACAGACTGGCTTGTAAAGTGCCAGACAAAGCCACCTTCTTACCAATCTCTGTGCCCAGGGCTTCTCTTGTGTTCTCTTGGCTCTGCTTCCTCTGACAGCTGCCTATTACCTGGGCTACCACAG
The DNA here is from genome assembly GCA_004024765.1 of Zapus hudsonius. Classification (NCBI taxonomy): domain Eukaryota; kingdom Metazoa; phylum Chordata; class Mammalia; order Rodentia; family Dipodidae; genus Zapus; species Zapus hudsonius. Next base: position 83,831 of record PVHP010001661.1, on the reverse strand, counting down.
CAGCAAGTCTTCCAGATGCACACAGGACTGGAGTTGGCCGTTCCCATTTAGGACTGAGAGGAAGAATAACCACATAGGATTATACAACAGGTGGGGAAACTGAGTCCTAGAAGGCTGAGTGATTGCTCAGGATGGCATAAGAAGTCAGTCAGGGTTCAGATGGATAACAGTTGTCAGCCTTGCTCTGGGTCAGTGTTCCCTCATGGCCTCAGCAGTGGCTCTGTAGAGGTTTAATCAATTAACATTTCTTGGGTTCCCACTTGTGTGAGGCATCATACCTAGTATGTTAGGTCCTTCTTTTGTCAAGCCGATAGGAATTGGGCCATTTTCCATAGAGATTGAGCACAGGTACAGATGCTGGTCTCAAATTTTGTTTTGTTTTTTGTTTTGTTTTGTTTTGAGATAGGGTCTCGAGTAGCCCAAGTTGGCTTCGAACTCATGTAGTGGAGGATGACCTTGAATGCCCAACCCTCCTGCCTCCACCTCTCTAGTGCTGGGATTACGGGTGTGTGTCACCATGCCTGGGTTTATGTGGTTCTAGGGATCAAACCCATAGTTTTGTGCATGCTAGGTAAGTACTCTAGTAACTATAATCTCAAGTTTTGTTTGTTTTAATTTAAATTGTTTTTTCTATTTTTATTATTTATTTGCATATATATGTGTGTGTATGGAGGTGCTTGTGGAGGTTGGAAGACAATCTTGGGGTGTTTCCTTCTTTCCTTCCCCCATTTGTGTGTATGTGTGCATGTGTGTGCTGTACACACATGTATGTGTGCATGTGGATCCCATGTGCTTGTTTGCAGCATCGTGCACTTGCCTGAGGTGGCTGGAGTGAAACCCAGGTGTCCTGCTCCAATGTGCTTTTGCTTGTCTTACTTGAATGGAAGACCTACTGGTCCTAGAGCTTGCTGGTTTGGGGGGAGCAGGAAACCCTGTTGATCTGTGCTCTGCAATGGAATTGAGGTTACAGATGCCTTGCCCCTGTTCATGTGGGTCCTGGATCTTTATCCTCTTTCCATCTTCTTGAGACAGTCTCTTGCTGCTGCTGTCTGAGCTTCTGGATTCCTCTGGCTTTGCCTCCTGTTGTCGCAGATGTACAGGGATTACAGATGCGCACTTTATGTGGGTACTGAGATCAAATTTGGGACATCGAGGAATTTACAAGCAAGCACCTTCAACTGCTGAGCTATCTCCCCTGTCCCCACCCCACCCTTTTAGAGACAGAATCTCCTATATAGCCTGGGCTGTGTCCTTGAACTCGAGATCTCCCGCCTTGTCCTCTAGAATGCTCGGATTACAGGTGTGTGACACCACACCTGGCTCTTACTCTCATTTTTTAGCTTGGTTTAGAAAAATGCCCAAAAGAGGAGATTTTGGGATATCAGTCATATATTCCCAGTATAGGCCAGAAGTGGCTTAAGCCAGGATCTCTGGCCAAGAGTTTCTATGGGGGAGGGACCAACCAGATGGCCTATCTCAGAGGGTCCAGCCGATCTTTCTCCAGGGCTGGCTTGGATTCTGTGCTATAGGGATTCAAGTCACTTGGCTCCCTGCCCAGTGGAATCCCTGAAAAACTACTAGAGGGTAGTTGTCCTGGGTTGGGTGGAAGGGCGGGCACACGTAGTACTTCCTGCCTGCCCAGGAATTCCTGGGGAATGCAGGAATGGGTAATTTATGTGTCACTGAAGGCTGGTAGAAACTACAGAGAACTGAAAACCACCACAGAGCCCTCCAGTGCGACTGCAGATGTGGCCATGAGGGACATGTATTGGCCTGTATACAGACAGGCAAAGATTGTCACCAGAGCCACCGTGGTCAGCAGGGCTGCAGCAGAGGAAGCTTGGCATGCCGAAGGTGGAATAGAGGGATGGAGGGGAAGAGAGTCTCCTGGATCAGCGGCTTCCAGGCATCCCAGTTTCACAGATGGAGTCCATGCAGGAAAAAGGGAAACAGACTTTGCGGATATCAAAAAAGAGTTGCCAAGGTTTGACTGTTTAAGGTGGGAAACTTTAAAGATACCATTAAGGGTCATCATCAGTTTATAAAAGAGACACTAACATCTCCGGTGCCTTAATAAAAAGCGCATTGTCTCTAAATCTTAAAGAATTAAAGCCAAATCAAGTGTGGTGGTGCACTCCTTTAATCCCAGGGCCCAAAAGACAGAGGAAGGAGGATCGCCATGAGTTCGAGGCCACTCTGAGACTACATCGTGAATTCCAGGTCAGGTTGGGCTAGAGCAAAACCTTACCTCAAACAAACAAAAAAGAAAGTCATTAAGCTTTCATTTCTTGTTTGCTTGGCTAGGTTTTATCAAGACAGGATTTTATGCTGACCTTAAATTTAGAATCTGCCTCAACCTTCTGAGTACTGGGATGATAGGAATCGTACACAGCTTGGTTTTCTTTTCTCTCTTTCTTTTCTTTCTTCGTTTCCTTCTTTCTGTTCTTCCTCCCTATTTCCCTTCCTCCCTCCCTTCTTCCTCCTTGCCTTTTCCTCCTCCTCTTCCTTCTTTTTTTATGAAGCAGGGAGTCTCACTGTAGCCCAGGCTGATATGAAGCTCACTGTAGCTCCAGCTGGCCTGGAGCTCAGTACAATCTTTCTTTTTCAGCCTCCCTAGTGCCAAGTTACTAGGCATGAGCCACCATGCCCAGCTTCTTTTTAGAAATCGCTTCATGGGGCTGGAGAGATGGCTCAGCGGTTAAGGCACTTGCCTCCAGTGCCTAAGGCCCTAGGATCAATTCCCCAGTACCCACATATGCCCCTGGTGCGCTCTCTCTCTCTCTCTCTCTCTCTCTCTCTCTCTCTCTCTCTCTGTGTGTGTGTGTGTGTGTGTGTGTGTGTGTATTTCTCTGCTTGAAAATAAATAAATTAAATAAAATAGAAATCACTTCACTATACTTGGTGCCCATTTTAGGTGGAGGCGTGTCAACCACACTAGCTATGGCTGTCCACCAAGCAGACCGGTCCTCCAGAGTCCCACTTGGAATCCACCCCTCCCCACAGCATGGCCAGCTCTTTTCTCTCCAGACTTGTCACTCATCTCTTACCTTGGTCTTCACAATTCTGTTTCTGACTACCTGGGGAGGCCCAGGACTAATGTTTTCCTTCTGCCTCCACTTACAGATTAAGACAGAGGACCTTGGGGACTCCCTGCAGCAGAGCCTCTCCCATAGGCCATGCCACCTGAGCCAAGGACCTGCCATGATGTCTGGAAACCAAATGTCTGGGGTAGGTGGCAACCCATGCCAGGGACCCTGATATACTCAGTAAGCCATTGAGTCAAATTCAGTCCCTCTGCCAAATGCTGGACTTCCATGTTTGGCACCCTGTGAATCCCTATTGGTTTACTGAGCACCCTGAAAGCAAAGAACACCTGAGGAGGGGGTGTGACTCCTAAATTTGTAGAGGTGAGGTCTAGCTAGGGACATGAAGGGACAGATCGCTACCTCTGCTGGACAAACAAACAAACAAACAAAAAACAGTTTTGATAAAACACAGGACATAGCAGCCATTATGCTGACATCATCCTGAAGACATCATTTGTTTGATGACAGTGACTGGACAGTTACAGAACCTTTCTTTTTCCAGGGGACCTGCTCTGCGTCTTCTAAGGTTGTATGCCAAAGCCAAACTAGAATGGAGGGCTGGTGTGGGAGGAGAGTGGTGTCCTCAGGCAGTAAGTGCAGAACACTCCAAGGGGGTTGGTGTGGTCATCTGAGGAAGGGATAGCCACTTTCCAGCTGTACTCACGACTAAAATGTGCAGCCATTCCTCCACATCTCCGCCCAGGGGGTTTGTCCAGCCCATGGGGTCTGAACCCTGGAAAACTTCTAGGACCCCAGACGCTGGGGTTACCATTTCCAAGTCTTGAGCTGTCAAGAGAAACCCAGGGAAAATGGATTTCTATGAACCAAATTGTTTGCGTGTGCTGGGGGAGTGTACATGCACGCGTGTATGTGTGTTCACATGTATGTGGCCACACGCATGTATACAGGTGCTCATGGAGACCAGAGGTTAACATGCATGTCTTCTTCTGTCACTTTCCACTGTGTTGTGTCGAGGCAGGGTCTCTCACTTGAACCCAGAGTTTACCAATTCAGCTAGTCGAGCCAGCCAACTTGCCTCAGGGATCTCCAGTTCTACCTGGGATTACAGGCAGGCTTTCACACCCAACTGGCATTTACGTGGGTGCTAGGGATCCAAACTCTGGTCTGGCAAGTGCTTTATCCACTGAACCATCTCCCCAACCCCAAGCTTTATTAATAACTAATAAGCCAAGGCTGGCGGTGTACATTTGTAATCCCAGCACTTGGGATACTGAGACAGAAGAAGGAATCCTACAAGTTCAAGACCAGCCTGGACTACAGAGTGAGTTCCAGGCTAGTCCCTGTCTCAAAAAAACCAAAACCAACAACTAAAAACAACTAATAGTTTGCCCCATTCCCAACTCCCACTTCAGAAAGACTCAGGCCCAGGAAATGTATTTTAAGCATAATCCAGTGACATGTTATTTTTAAATTAATGGACAGTTGGCACTGCTGCTACTTCTCGAATAAGACTTTGACACTGACACATGGTTATACCCAGTCTAGGTCCTTGTGGCATTTACAGTTCAGAGTTGGAACACACAGAAAAATGAACTCATGTTGTAGGAACTGCTTGGCTAAATGCAGGAGCCATTGCAACACTGCCATTAATGGTGTAGCTAAGTGCCATGTGCTGGGGATACAAATGACATGAAGCACGCTCTCAGAATCGGATGCCTCCCAGGGCCTGGAGCCAAGGTCCCCAGTTTGTAAACTGTGTGACGTCTGTATCTCCCCACATGCAGGACATGGCTTCTCTCCATCCACTCCAGCAGCTTGTGCTGGTTCCGGGCCACTTACAGTCGGTATCCCAGTTCCTGCTTTCCCCCCCTGGGCAGCAAGGTAAGAAACTTGAGGATTGCATCTTGCCTGAATCTAGCAAAAGCTGCTGCCGCCGCCACCTGCTGAGTATGGGGCATGGCTCAGGAGTTGCTTACCCTGCTGGTATTAAGACCAGCTTGGGACTGAAGATGCATCTCAGTTGGTAGGGTGCCTGCCCACTATGCATGAAGCCCTGGGCTCTATCCCAGCACTGCACAACACAGGTGTAGTAGGTTGTACCTATAATCATTCCCACCACTGGGGAGGTAGAGGTAGGTGGATCAGAAGTTCAAGGTCATCCCTTGGCTACATAGCAAGTTTGAGGCCAGCCTAGGCTACATGACACTCTGTATCCAAAACAAAACAAATAGCCAGGTGTGGTGGCACATGCCTTTAATCCCAGTTCTGGGGAGGCTGAGGTAGGAGGATCACCATGAGTTTGAAGGCAGACTTGGACTACAGAATGAGTTCCATGTCAGCCTGGGCTAGAGGGAGACTCGACCTTGAAAAAACAAACAAATAAACAAATAAAAAGGTTCCCCAGCTTGTCCTCTTGCTATAGCCTAGGAAGGGCCCCTGCAGGGTTTCTCCAGGTTTAGTCTCCTTCCCTGGTCCCCCTTCCTTCACATGCTTGTGAGTTGAGGCTGAAGGTGCAGGAGTGGAGGAGGGTGGTGGGGAGCACAAGAACTGGGGAATATGGAGTACAGGTGAGTCTCAGTTTTGAGGAAGTCTGTCTTAAACACGGAGTGAGTCTTCCACCTCCTGGAAGCCTGGCCGATTTTATTTAAACAGAGCAACAGTGCCTCCCACAGGCCATAGAAGCAGTTTCAGGTTGTCTTTGGCAGAGAAGTTACTCCCAAGCAACTTTACCTGGCTCAGAGCAAGCGGACCAAACTATTAATAACACTATATGACGTTGCTGGATGTGCCAAGGGCTCTTCCCAGTTCTTTTCCTGGCTTATTCCTCAGAGTAACCCTGTGCAGCAGCAGCAGGTAGTCATATTATGCCTCTGGCACCTGCTAGAAAATTCCACACTAATCTGGGTGAAAACATGCTCTTGACCATCACCCTGCACCGCCTCTGCCATTCAACTCTGCCAAGTAGGGCTGAATATGCTGGAAGAAATGTTAACTTTCTGCAGCTGTACAGATTTCTAGCAGTGGATTTGGAAATCCAGAATCTAAGCAAATGTGCCCCGTCCTTATCATTTGCCCAACTTACAGTCCCTATATTTAGCTTCCAAGGCATGTCACACTATCGCTAGAATGAATGGAAACATATTTGAGTCTTTAAGTGTTTGTTTTGGCTAAACAATACACACCATACTCCCGGAATAGGAAAGAGAAGATAAGAGTTTGTTCAATTTGTTTTCGGAAGACTGCAGAGTGCTGTGGAAATGGCCCAGGAAAGAAAGGAACGCATGAACTCAGTATGTGATGGAGGAGAGAGAAACTGAATTCAGAAAAACTCTCTGGTTTACAAAAAAGGGAGAGAGAGAGAGAAACTTAGTAACTACGTATCTTTAGAAAACACCTACTATCTCCAAACTTCCATTTCCTCCTCCATCAAAATGAGATAGTGGCTGGGCATGGTGGCACACACTTTTGATCCCGGTACTGGGGAGGCAGAGGAAGGAGGATCACTGTGAGTTTGAGGCCAGCCTGAGACTACAGAGTGAGTTCCAGATCAGCTTAAGCTAGAGTGAGACCCTGCCCCAAAAGAAACAAACAAAATAATAAATGAACAAATAAATAAATAATAAATAAATAAATGAACAAATAAATAAATAAATGAGGTAATAGTAGTAAAACTACCCCATGAGGTTCCCGAGAGTTCTTGACACAGGACAAGTAAAAAGGCTGTGCATTTCAGAGGGCAGCATAAATGCATTAGAATGGCAGTTAGGACTGAAGTCTCCAGATCCCTGGTCCAGGATCCCTTCAAGGAGCTCTCTTTCCTATTTATTTTAGTGACAAAAAGTTATACTCTGACTTTTTGAGACTAAAGAGCAGACGCCATACTTGAGTGACCCAGAACAGCCTAGGGACAGCTGATCTTTCAAGGTGCTTCTCCATGCTGAGTGATTGGGGTGATTTCCCCCCCCATTTCCTGCTTGGTGCTTAGATGACAGCATTGCTATTGTGGGGTGAGAGGTATAGGCTGGCCTGTGGCTCTCCCAAGGGTGCAGGGTGCCTGCCACAGCTGTTAACCAGCCAGAACTCCTTCTGAACAGTTCCTGGAGGGGGAAACGAGTTCCCAAGCAAGGCAGCTCACAAATACAGTCCTTACTACCCAAGGAAGTTTCCAGGCTCTTGTGTCTGGTCTTCCTATCTCCCTCAGCCCTCTCCCCCAAATATACAATGGCCTGGTCACCAGCAGCTTCTAACCAATGGCCCAGTGCCCTTCAGAGAGGCAGTATGGAAGCATCTGCTCTCTCTGACCTTCTTGCAGATTCGGAGGAACCTCAACATCCCAGCTGCTTCCCCAGCAGGCTGACTGAAATTCTCCATTCCCACTGGGGCTCTCATAGTTACCCCTGTGTCCCTTCCCCTCTGGGCTCCTCAGCCTACTAATCAGATCTCAGGTAGGGTGTCTTGACCCTCCTCAGCCCTGGTGCCTCTCCAGGCAGGCAAGCAAGCGGAAGGACTGGTTTGGGGACTGCTGTTTACATCTGTTTATCCTTGTGTCTGGTTTGCCTCCACCTGTATGTGGCAATGCCTGGCAGTGCCAACGGGGCTCTCCACAGGGCTTGAGGTGGGTTGTGGGGCCCCGATCAGGTAGCAAGGGGAGGGGACAGTTAGTATGGTTCCAATGTCAAGCTTGTTTTGCAAATGGCCTGGATTTTTTTTTTTTTTTGTCTGTTTTGTTCCTTTGTCCCTCCCCTGTCACTCAGGTCTGCAGCCGAATCTTCTCTCCTTTCCACAGCAACAAAGCAGCCTCCTCCTCCCACAGACAGGGCCTGGCCTGGCCTCCCAGGTAACTGCTGCCCATGCCTGTGCCTGTTTCCTGTAAGCTTGTCTCTGCTCTGGGCAAAGCGGGTTTCTCTGCCTCTTTAGCAGGACAGATGCTCTTCTTTTGTTGTTCAGCAAACAGCCAAGGACTCTTCCTGTTGGCACTTGGGGGGACCCAAGCTACAGCCAGAGTAGGTAATTTGCCTGATGTCACAAGAATGGGAACCCAGAGGTGCAACTCCCAGGCTGGCCTGCTGTGAGCACTTGACTCCAGTCCTATGGGGACTTGGCTTCACCTGTCTGAGACCCAGGTTTCAACCAGCTTCTCAGGGATGCCAAGGTGCCCACCAATTCTGACTAGGTACTCCAAGCCCCAAAGAGAGCAACAGGGCCACCACTGCAGACTGTGTCCTGTAAAGGGTACATGTGGGCACAGGTGGACTGAGGTCTGGCAGACAGAGTCCCATGTGCAGAAATCCCATGGATCACGCAGGACCTGTTGATCCTCGGCAGCTGCAGCCTCATCCCAGGTTGTGTGGATTAGAAACAGCAACATAGGCTGAATCTTATCTGTCACTCCTTCCCTCATCCAGGCACCCCGGGAAAGTGAATTACATGCACAGCCGCACGATTTGGCTCTCTATACATGGAATGACCGAAAATGATCACAGAGACCCATAACTTCCTTTCTTTGGGCTAAAGGCCCCGGCCTTTTCCACCTACAAGGAGAAGTGCCACCTAGTGGTTGAAAGAAACAAGGACACCTGAGTCAGGCGCTGCCCTTGACCTCCTCTCTGCTGCCTCCCAGGCATCTTATAGTCATAAACTCAGATCTGTGACCATGAGGGCCTAAAGCATATCCAGCATCCACTGTCACATCCAGTATAAGAGCATGAAGAGTCTGGTGACAAAGAGACATGATGAAGATCCTCCCAGTCGTCGCAGTCAGGGTGCAGTGGCTGTGTCTAGAGTCCCAGCTACCTGGGAGGCTCAGGTGCTTGAGACCAGCCTGGGCAACATGGAGAGACCCTGTCTCTAAATAAACAAATACACATACATACATACATACACATACATACACACACATACATACACACACATGCATGCATGTATACACACAGACACACATACATGCATATACATACACATACATACACACAAGCATTCATCTACAAATGTACACAATCATCTTAGGGAATGATAACAAGGGACTGACAGACACCGTAACAACAACAGGTGGATTGAATGATGTCTAGGAAGTCAAATCAACCCAACTAGGCAATGGAATGGATGTGGTAAGGGAGGAAGCAGGCCTAGAGAGAACTGAGAAAGTGCTTGTCAAAGGAGTCAATGAATTAATGAAAAGGAAGTTGAAAGGAAGCTAAGACTCTGCCCTGAGGGTCTGGTCTGGGTTTCCTTCCCCCACCCCACTCCAGCTCCCTGGTAAATAGGACTCATCCATGATGTTTAGAGCCACTGTATTCTAAAAGATCCTTCAGAGAGAGAGAGAGAGAGAGAGAGGGAGAGAGAGAGAGAGAGAGAGAGTTTCCTTAACTAGGCTATAGTCTCTTCATGCTCTTCTTCCTCATAAGGATTCCTATCTCGATGGACAACCCAAATATCTTGGGAAAGAGGAGTTAACTCTAAGAGAAAACCTAACTGCAGGAGAGAAAGGGGTTCATCCACTATCTTCAAGGACAGTGGTCTCTGTGCTGAACACAGTGTTTGGGCCCCAAGGTCTGGACTTCACCCAATCTTGTGGAGTAACAGATATCTGAAGATTATATCTATTCCTAACCCCATGTGGGCACAACATGGTTCTAAGTTGAAGGCTACATTTTTCTTTTTTAAAAAAAATATTTTATTTATTCATTTTCAAGCAGAGAGAGAGAGAGAGAGAGAGAGAGAGAGAGAGAGAGAGAACACCAGGGCCACCACCTTGTGGGTCTGGCTTATGCGGGTCCTGGGGAATTGAACCTGGGGCCTTAGGCACTGGAGACAAGTGCCTTATCCACTGAGCCATCTCTCCAGCCCAAAAGTTACATTTTTCTATAAAAACAGACTAAAGGAAAAATTACCTCACAACCACAAATAAGATCATGGTGCATTAAGATAGCACCTCAATTAAAGTATTATTTTATTATTTTATTTATTTGCAAGAAGAGAGAGACAAAGAGAAGAGAGAGAAAGAAAGAGAGAGAGACTGGGTACACCAGGGCTTCTAGCCACTGCAAACAAACTCTAGATCCATGTGCCACCTTGTATAACTGGCTTTACGTGTGTACTGAGGAATTGAATGCAGGCTGTTAGGCTTTGCAGGCAAGTACTTTAGCCACTGAGCCATCTCTCCAGCCCTAAATACTTGTGACTAAAACCACAGCATCCTTCAGGCATGGTGGCTCATACCTATATAACTTAGGAAACCGAGGCAAGAGAATTGTGAGGTTCAGGCCAGCCTGGGCTACATACTACATAACACATAGCAAGCTCTTTCTCTTTCTGTGTGTGCTATGTATGTGTGTGTGCAAAATAAATTCACAACACTCTCATGAAAGAAAACCATGTTGTAGGACTTCTAAGAGTTTGAAATTGGACAGAAGTTCCTGAATGCTTTCTGTTTATTTTTTCCCAGTTGGTGGGACCTCTGTCACCTTGCTCTATAGAAAAGAATAGGCAGGGAAGATAACCTTTTCCTGATATCTGTCCCATGCTGTTCTTTGTAGACAGCTCTGCCAGCTCCTTTTATGGCAGAAAGCTGTCAGGAGGAAATAACCTGCTCAGAGTCAATGAGTCACAGGCCAAAACCCAGAGAGGCCACCTCCCTGCCCTGCCCCCTGCTCTGTCTACCCCAGGTATCTTAGCTATTTGCTCCAGCTTCATATAAACTCCAATCTCTACTTCCACCCCACTGCAAAAATAGGGCTTGGTGTAGAGAAAGACCTGCCACCCTCTAAGTGGGCCTATTAGTACTAAACACAGGAACTGTTTGGTGTGTTGAATCTTTGTGGCTCAGTTTGGCATGTGTTCCCCATCAGGCAGTTGGGCGCCCTGGGCTGCCAGGATCCTCTTTAGAACCCCATCTGGAAGCATCACAGCATCTGCCAGTGCCTAAGCATCTGCCGGGGCCTGGAGGGACTGATGAGCCCAGTGATCTGGAGGAACTCGAGAAGTTTGCCAAGACCTTCAAGCAAAGGCGTATTAAGCTAGGCTTCACACAGGTTTGCTTTGAGGGAAGGGAATAGAAATTGAGTAATATGAGGAAGACTGGACTTCCCAAGTAGAGGTTCTGAGAGCAGTCTGAGGCCATTGCTGTGGGCGTAGCAGGCCATCACATTCAAGTTTCTTGTGAATAGGGTTCAATTGCCAGTGGGAATGAAACAGACAGCATCATCGTGGGGGGTGGTGGAGGGGAGTGAAAGCCAGGCAGGGACACACAGTCCATTCAGTGTATGGAGAGAAATGAACCAGGTCTCCATCCTAGAGGGAAAAGAACTGAGCAGGTGCAGAGGCCATGGGCAGGTGCTCAGGTTTCTGTCTGAATGTGAGCTTTCTAGGGGGTGGGGAATGTGGGCAAGAAGGAGCATCTGTCTCTCATCTTCCTCTCTCAATACTTTGTGCAGGGAGATGTGGGATTAGCCATGGGAAAGCTGTATGGCAACGACTTCAGCCAGACGACCATCTCCCGGTTTGAGGCCCTTAACCTGAGCTTCAAGAACATGTGCAAACTCAAGCCACTGTTGGAGAAGTGGCTGAATGATGCAGGTGGGTGGTGGGTCAATGAGAAATGAGCATGGAAGGGGCCCTAAAGGATCCCACAGGGGAGATTTGAGGGACATGTCTGTGCTGGGGCTTCATGGGGTCAAAGGATAACACCCCTTTCTTCTCCTGAGTCTACTATGATCTGAGAAATAATACACCGGAGGCAAGTAAGCAACATTGAAAATGTCAGCTTCATTACTGAGAAAGCCCTTTGGGACATGTGGCTTTAGGTCTATGGCCGTGACAACTTGCCTCTACAACTGACCTGCTCTATTCCCATTCCCTGCTCCAGGTGCTTGTACCTCAGGACAACTCCTTGGAGGCCAAGTTGCTCTTTCTCAGATTGCTATGTGGGGTTGTCCTAGGGTCAAAGGACAGGGCGGGAGGTCCCCTAGGCTCTCACTAGGACAAAGAAAGCACAGGTCCAGGAACAGGTAGGTCTTTACCTAACTGTTCTGGAGCAGGTGTCAGTGAACAGGTAGCTGGCTCCAATCAGGACTGGTTGGGAAAGCCTGACAACAGGACGATCCCATCAGGATCCAGGCCTGCCAGGAGGTCAGCCGTGTAAGCCAAGGGGCAAGGTGTTTAGAATGATGAGTGGGAGTATTTTGTAGCAGGGAGGAGTGCAGGGCAGGTTTCCTGACATTTGAACCAGGTAATCTTTGTCTGGCAGGGGTGGGGGGCTGGCCTGCCAGTAAAGAACTATCAGCATCTCTGATCTCTATCCACCAGCTTCCAGAAGCACCTGTCCTACCTCCCCAGTTGAGACACCTCAGAATCTCTCTAGTCATTGCCAAGTGTGCCCAGGGAGTAGAGGGTGCTGCTGAGTTGCCCAGGTGGAAAGGGAGGGAGGGAGTCCATCTCCAGAGCTAGGGGTTAGTTAGCTAGGTGTTAGACCTGAGCCAGTGGAAAGAGCAGGAGGGGCAGGGTGGGCAGTTAGGACTTTGAGCCTCATGAAAGTCCCCCTCCCACCACACACAGAGAAGCATGCAAAGCAGTAAAAGGAAGCCCCCTCCACATCACATTATCCCCAGAGAGCTTTTTAAAAAAAATATTTTATTTATTTGAGAGAGAGAGAGGCAGATAGAGAAAGAGTATAGGTGTGTCAGGGCTTCTGGCCACTGCAAATGAACTCCAGACTCGTGCACCATTTGTGCATCCGGTTTTACATGGGTGCTGGGGAATCAAACCCAGGTCCTTAGGCTTTACAGACAAGTGCCTCAACCATTGAGCTATCTCTCCAGCTTTTTGTTTGCTAGTTTATTTGTTTTCAAGGTGTAGGATCTCACTCTAGCTGAAGCTGACCTGGAATTCACTATGTAGTCTCAAGGTGGCCTTGAACTCATGACAACCCTCCTACCTCTGCCTCCCAAGTGCTGGGATTAAAGGCATGTGCCACCATGCCTAGCAAGATAGCTGTTTTTTTTTAATTAATTTATTTGCAAGGAGAGATAGAGAGGAAGAAAGAGAATATGTGTGTACCAGGGTCACTAGCTTCTGCAATTAAACTCTGGACATATGAGCAACTTAGTGCATCTGGCTTTATGTGGGTACTGGGGAATTGAACCCAGGTCATTAGGCTTGGCAGGAAAGTGCTCTAACCACTGACCCATCTCCCCCAGCCCTCTGAGACAGTTTTTATTAAAGTATCGAAGTAGAAGAAATTATCAGAACCTTCTAGGGGTTTTGGAAAAAGACTTTACAGGTTATTTTCACTGATGCTCCTCCTGGCCCCAGGCTGGATTTCTCTCTGAGGTGAATCCCCTCTCCTCGCCCTGAAGCCTCGGCTCCATCCCTACACGGGCAAATGGCTTCTGTACCAGCATTCTGCCACCATGTGCCAGAGCTCTGAGCACAGAATACAGATGCTGCTTCACTCAGTCTTCACATGCAGGCTTGTCTGTAAAACAGGCCAGTGAGCAGGACTCATGCAGACTGTCTGTGCCACTCACACCCACATAGGCCACCATGCCTGCAAACACTGGAGCTGGGAGAGAGCAGGACTCAGTCCCACCTGGGTTCTCTGCTGGGGACAGGGCTGGTTTTGAACCTGCTACCACTGCAGAAGCATGGGAAGACCCATGGGACCTCAGCTGTGTTGTGGCCGGATGGACCAGCCTTCTTTGAGTTTCCTTTGCTTCTTCACACCCCTCAGAGTCCTCTCCATCAGACCCCTCGGCAAGCACACCCAGCTCCTACCCCACCCTCAGCGAAGTGTTTGGCAGGAAGCGGAAGAAGCGGACCAGCATTGAGACCAACATCCGCCTGACTCTGGAGAAGAGATTTCAAGATGTGAGCAGCTCCCTTGGGTGGGAGTGGGTGGGGCAGCTTCTGTAGGTGGGCCAGGGGCCAGTACAGGCTCCAGGATACCACTTCCCAGCTCCCACCTATCTGAGAAATGATACCCAGAAGCTAAGTTGCCCACTTTCCTCCAATCACCCAGGGATTTCATCTGCCATTCATCCAGAATTCTAGAAAATTCTCCCCACTAAATCTTCTCCCTCTGACATTTATATGGGATTCATTAGCCTTCTCATAGAGAAATACAAGAAAAGAATGTAGGATCCCAGAAGAGAATATATTTCTGTGTATAGTTGAGGTACAGGGTAAAAGCCAGGCTGATGTATATAAATTATCTTCTTTGAAGTAAATTTTGTTTTTCAAGTTTAAAATGTAATAAATGGCCAAGTATGGTGGCACATGCCTTTATTCCCAGCACTCGGGAGGCAGGTGGAGGAGGATCACTGTGAATTCAAAGCCACCCTGCGACTACATAGTGAATTTCAGGCCAGCCTGGGCTAGAGGAAGACCCTGCCTCAAAAAACAAACCCCCCTCCATAAAAAAATGTACTGGATGTTCATTGTAAACAATTTGAAATACACAAGGAAATACACAAGTTGTAAGAAAATAGACTCCATCCCCAATGTCCCTTTTTTGGTGAGTTTTTTGCTTACTTGTTTTGGGTCTTGAGACTCAAACCCAGGGCCTTGATCATGCTGGGCAAATACTCTTCCACTGAGCTACATCCCAAGCCTTTTGTTTTTGCTTTGCTTCTTAAGACAGGATCTCCTGCTACAGCCCTGGATAGGCTGTACAGAATTCACCATGTAGCCCAGTCTCCTACTATAGCCCTGGATAGGCTGTACAGAATTCACTATGTAGCCAAGTCTGGCCTCAAACTCACAACAATCCTCCTTTCTTAGCTTCACAAAAACACCCCACCTAGCTTTCCAATACCTTTTTGAATGTATTTTCTTCTCTTCTTTTTTTCTACGCACGTTTAAAGGCTGCTTGCAACAAAAGCAGTCTTGAGTTAGTGTGTGGAAGCTGTGAGCCCTGGGGGAGCGAGGGTTAAGAAGAGGGAAGCACAGGTGAGGGCTAAAGCTTTGAAGCAGATCCTCAGGGACCAGCCCCAGAGCCTCTCTCTTATGGAACAGTACTGAGTCCAGCCCCGGCTGCCAGGACTGCCACCTGCCAGCACGTCTCTCTGTGCATTTCAGCTCACAGGCTCAATGGCTGCATCCTGTGTCTCAGAGCAGCACAGTTAAGGGAGGGTTTCTGGGGGTGAGGAGAATGGAGCTCAAGCCACGGACCAGAAGAAAGGTCAGAAGGAAAGAGTGATGACCTCATATTAAGTACAGTTATCCTGCAGACTTGGAGTCTGAGAATTTTAGCTTCCTCATTTTCTAAGAAGAGATGTCAAGGGCAAAGGTTATGAGGAAGGACTCAGAGAGGATTTTGTGTCCTAAGGAGCCTGCTTATGCCCCATGACTCACCCGTGGAGCATTCCGTATAGAACTGTTCCAGAGGGGAAAGGTACGAGAAGAGGCTTACCTCTAGGGAGCCTCTCATCCGTGTCAGCCCTGTGCTTGACAGTGCACACATGCTGTCTCATATAGCCCTCACCACAGTCCTACAGGGTAGACACTTGGTCTCATTTCGAGGACAGTATGACTGAGGCTGAGGGGGCAAGACACATAGTGTAAATATGAAATGGAGCCAGTATTCCATCCTGGGTCTGACTTGAAAGCTCTTCATAGAAATATTCAATCGTGTGTGTTTGGAACATCTAACCTTCACCCCCGATTCCTGACCCATTTCCTTTCCCCTGACCACATTGTCCCTTTGTCCCTATAGAACCCCAAACCCAGCTCTGAAGAGATTTCCATGATTGCAGAACAGTTGTCCATGGAGAAGGAGGTGGTGAGGGTCTGGTTCTGCAACCGACGGCAAAAGGAGAAGAGAATCAACTGCCCAGTGGCCACACCCATCAAGCCACCCATCTACAACTCCAGGCTGGTAAGTGGCCAGAAGCTGGACTGCCTGCCAAGCACAAGGGAGACATGATGCCTTCCAGGTAGAGTCTCCTTCATCCTGAAGAACGGTGGTAAGAAGTGGAAGGAAGCTAGTACATGAATAAGCAAATAAATACAGCATATCAAATATATAATGAATATAAAATAATGAAGACCAAAGAAGGGTAAAGGGACAGAAGGTGATGAGGGTATTGTTTTTAAAACAGGAAGGTCTTAGAGGCCCTCTCTGATTAGAGAACACTGGAGCGGAAATCTAAAAATTGTAAGGGAATGAAATCCATGGCTATCCCAGGGAAAGAGTATTTATTGGAGGCGGAGGGACCACAAGGAAGCCCATAGAGAAGCAACAGGAAGCAGATGAAGAGAGAGACGTAATATGAAGTAGACCCCGCCAATGTCTTGCAGACAATTGAAAGGACCTGGGATTTAGCTGACTGAAGTGAGAAGGTCCTAGGAAGACCTAGGCAAAAGGATTCCTAGCTAGTTGACTTGGGTGACTACGGAGAATAACCTGTGGGCAGCAGGAGACCAGCTAGGAGATTGACAACTATGAAGCTGAAAGTGGAGGAGGCTTGGGCTGGGGTGGTAGCCATGGCAAAGAGGGTGAGATGAGATTGGGTTCTGGACATGCTTCAGCTATGGAGCTAGTAGGATATGTTAATGGCTCAGGTAGAGAATTTGAGGAAAGAAGAAAAGTAGACTTCAAAGAGTTTGGAAACTGAACAACTAGCTGGAAGGCACTGCCATTTTCTTTTGGTTTTCCTAGTTTTTTTTTTTAATTTTTAAAATATCTTATTTATTCATTTTCAAGCAGAGAGAGAGAGAGAGAGAGAGAGAGAGAGAGAGAGAGAATGCACCAGGGCCACCACCTTGTGGGTCTGGCTTAAGTGGGTCCTGGGGAATTGAACCGGGGTCTTTAGGCACTGGAGGCAAGTGCCTTAACCCCTGAGCCATCACTCCAGCCTGTTTTTTTTTTTAATGTTTAAAAATATTATTTGAGCTGGGCATGGTGGCACACGCCTTTAATCCCAGCACTCAGAAGGCAGAGGTAGGAGTATCATCGTTAGTTCAAGGCCACCCTGAGACTACATGGTGAATTCCAGGTCAGCCTGGGTGTTGCAGTCAGCTTTCTAGTTGCTGCGCAGAAAGAACCCAAACAAAAGTGGCTTGTGGAGGAATGGGTTTATTTGGCTTACAGACTCAAGGGGAGACTCCATCCTGGCAGGGAAAACAATGGCATGAGCAGAGGGGTGGACATCACCTCTGCCACCGCACTGCAAACAATGGCAGGAAGGTGGGCCAAGCACTGGCACAAGGAAGCTGGTTTATGACCCTATAAGCCCGCCCCCAACAACACAGCTCTATCGAAGTTCTAATTCCCGAACTGCCATCAGCTGAGGATCGATCATTCAGAGCACACTCATTTGTTTGTGGGAGACACCTGGATCAAACCATGACACTGGGTTAGAGTGAGACCCTACCTCAAAAAAACAAAAAAAATAATTATTCATTTATTTGCAAGGAGAGAGAGAATGAATGGGCATGCCAAGGCCGCTTGCTGCTGCAAACAAACCCCAGACACATGTGCCACTTTGTGCAGCTGGCTTTACGTGGGTACTGGGTTATTGAACCCAGGACATCAGGCTTTGCAAGCAATCACCTTAACCACTAAGTCATCTCTCCAGCCCTGTTGTTTTTTTTTTTTAAGCAGGCTCTCTTATAGCTCAGGCTGGCCTCTAACTCAATATGTAGCTGATGATGACCTAGAACTTCTGATCATCCTGGCTGTATCTCCCAAACACTAGGACTACAGGAATGTACCACACTCCTGGTATATGTGGTGCTGAGAATTAACTCAGAGCTTCATGCTTGCTAGGCAGGCACTCTAACAACTGAACTCAACCCCTAGCCCTGTTTTTCTTTCTTATGGGTTTTTTAAATTTGCTTCTCTCTTTTTTTTTTTTTTTTTTTGGTTTTTCAAGGTAGGGTCTCGCTCTAGTCCAGGCTGACCTGGAATTCACTATGTAGTCTCAGGGTGGCCTCGAACTCACGGCAATCCTCCTACCTCTGCCTCCCGAGTGCTGAGATTAAAGGCGTGTGCCACCACGCCCGGCTTTGCTTCTCTTTTTATTTATGGGTTTTTTTTTTAATATATGTAGCCCAGGCTGGCCTTAATCTCTCTGCACAATCTTTAAATTCTTCCTGGATGTGGGGATTCTAAGCATACACAACCATGCCTGGGTTGGCACTGACATTCTTTATGGTGTTGAAGACAGCATGAAGAGCAGGCTTAAGGGACAAAGAAAGTTGAGAATTTGGGGCTGGTCATATCAAGTTGGACATGCCTACTAGGCTTCCAAGAGGCATGCCAAGTAGGGAGTAAGTCTTTGATGCTGGTGTTCCAGGGAGAAGCCAAGGCTGGGAAGAATTTAAAATTCTAGGCAGATATGGAAGTTTGAGGATTAGGAAGTATCCTCTCTATTCAAGGAGACACGGGACCCAGGAGGGTGAGTGAGGAGGTTCTTCTCCATCTTTGGGAACAGTAATGGCTGAAGAGTAGGGAAGCTGGGGGTGCTGATGCCCTCGAGTCTCCCAGCACTCTGGAGTGTTTTCAGGGTGAACTACAGCAGTTACATAAACCAACCCATGTTGATTTTGCACCAGACACTCACTGCCATCTATGTCTCTGTGCCAAATGCTGGAAATACAAAGATAAGCACCTTTGATCTGCCATCCCCAGGACCTTTCTGCCTAGCAGAGAAGACACACAAGTTAAAAAAAAAAAAAGATAAACAACTGGATCATTTCTCCCAACTGAGCTACATCCCCAGCAACAGGGTCATTTATTTCTCTAAGAAAGCTTAGGAGCCTCGGCTGACACACCTTGGGAGGCAGTGGCTGGGAAGACTTCCCCAGGGAGGTCATTACTACCTGAGTCGAGTCTGCAAGGATGAGGAGAGGCAGAAAAGTGTGAGATGAAGCTCTCTCCAGGGGGAAGTGTGAGAATGGTAGGGTGGGGTGAGGAAGACTATATGGCACATTCTGGAACGGAAGGTGATTCCATGTAGAGGAATGTTGAGAGGCAAGGCTGCGTTGGGTGACTGAAGGGATGGCATGTCACGCTAAGCAAGTGAAAGATTGTGGGAATCATGGAGGATTCTAAGCAGGGCACTGGCATGATCGGGTGCTCCAGGATCAAGGATGGCTTGCGAGACACGAAGTTGAATGTGTTTCTTCTCTAGTTACCCAGTAGAGAGCTCAGGAGGGTAAAGCAAGTCTGGGTGCTAAGAGGAAAGAAGAGGTTCAGGAGTATTTGTTAGTGAATGGAAGCTGCTGGAGGCAGGGAGAGTGGTGAAGGAAGGAGAATCCCAGGATAACTGAGGGCGATGCCGGGCTGACTGATTAGATGGGAGAGCCCATGTGGAACAAGCAGATAGGAGGAGCTGGTTCGAGGAGTGGGAAAAGTGATCCTCTGTTTCTTTGCCTCATCATGATGTAAGATAAGGCCTGAGGGACTATCCTGAGGAACTTGGAATCATGGGCATGGCGGTCAGGAGAATAGCTAGGATGCACCAGAATGGGGGGCAGGGTTACAAGTGTACAGGTGGTAGTGGAAATCCTGATTGAGGAGAAGCTTCTTGTATGGAGGAAACACAGGGAAAGCCCACTTCCAAACCCCAAGAACCCCAGAAACTGAGCAGGAAGAGCCCAAGAAGGCAAGAAACTACAACCAAGTAGATGCAAGAGGTCTAGACAGGCATGAGCCCCACAGGGACATTATGGGAACACAGATGAAAGATACCCAAGTCAGAACGGGGGCCATGAGGGTGGAGCCCCTAATTTGTTTGAAGAACACACTAGAAATTAGCAAGAGTAGCAGAAGGAACAGCCTGTGAGAAGGCATTTAATTATAGAACATCGGGCTGCCTTTGGGGAATCCCACGCAGTTCAGTCTGGCTGGAGCCATGGGTTTGGGATAAGAAATGAGAGACGATGATGAGGACTGGGTC
This sequence comes from Zapus hudsonius, assembly GCA_004024765.1. NCBI lineage: Eukaryota > Metazoa > Chordata > Mammalia > Rodentia > Dipodidae > Zapus > Zapus hudsonius. The sequence continues at coordinate 63,886 of PVHP010001661.1, read as the reverse complement.
ATGACAAGCATTGGCTGCTGTATCACCCTAACAGTTTTTTTTTTGTTTTTTTTTTAAATATTTTATTTATTCATTTTCAATCAGAGAGATACAGAGAGAGATACAGGGAGAGAGAGAGAGAGAGAGAGAGAGAGAGAGAGAGAGAGAGAGAGAGAGAGAGAGAGTGCACCAGGGCCACCACCTTGTGGGTCTGGCTTATGTGGGTCCTGGGGAATTGAACCCAGGGCCTTAGGCACTGGAGGCAAGTGCCTTAACCGCTGAGCCATATCTCCAGCCCACCCTAACAGTTTTGAAGAGCCATTGACTATCCTAGGTAGGAGGCAACCTGATGGGTCCCTGAAACAGTCACTGGATGTTCGGTTCTGGGGCCCATTATCTTCACAACACGTGATCCCTGCCTACAAACTAGCAAGGAAAGGTGACACTGAATAAGTGCCGTGTGTGAGGAGTCAGTAAAGATGCCTGGGGATCTGAGGCAACTCACCCTCACTCAATAGTACAGAGTGCTAGAAGCTCCTCTAAGAAATGATGTGTAAAGTGACCCCAGAATAATGAATGGCAGCACCAGCATAAATGGGGAAAGCAAGGACGGGGAGGGAAAGCAGGAGCAAGGGTAGGGCAGAACGTTCTAGGAAAGGGGGAGAAGGTATGTGTAGGTACTGGAGATGGTGAGGAGGAGGAAAAAGGAATGGAAGGGCCGGGATGGGTGGAAACTGGGGAGGTTGCCATGGAGGGAAGGGCTGGGTCAAGGAGGGTGTTGCAGGCTCTGTGAAGGAACTTTATCCATGCCAGGAGAGCTGTAAGATCTTTAGGGTTTTGGTTGGAGCAGAAAGGAGGTAAGTTTGTGGCGGTTCAGTACCACCACAATACACAACATAGGGACAGATGGGGAAAAAAAGCCTCCCTTTAGATGGGAAAAAAAGCCTCCCTTTAGCACTTCTGTACTGAGCACCCGCAAACCTCCTGGCCCTCTAGAAGGCATTAGGGGTACAGCGGGCATCACCCTGCTCTCGTGAAGCCAGCAGCTTGGTGGTGTGGAGGAGAAAGACATGAAATAAACAGGCACACTATGACTCGTGATGTTGCGTGACTTTTCCTGGGGAGACCTAAACAAGCATCTATTCATCCCCAGATAAACCAAAGAAAGGATTAATTCCACATAGTCTAATGTGGTGAACCAATGAGTTTAATTGGGGTTACTTACAGAAGCATGGGCACCTTATGGGTAATTTTGCCCCCAAAGAGTCTCTCCCCCCACCTGCAGCAATTGTTAACTGCTTTAGGGGAGGGGAGAGGCCCATGCACTCACCAACTTCTGAGCCTCATGAGTCCACCCCCACCTCCATGAGGGAATGTTAGTGGACTCAATCTTGGGAGGGTCTTGGGAGGGTAGTCAAAGCTTCTGTGATTCAAGATGGTACCAACCATGTCATGCCCAGAGGACAGCAGTCTACAACCAGATGTCAGATTATTTTCTGATCTCATCTTTTCCTCTGGTCTCCATGGGATGAGGATGGGTATCTTAGGTTTCTGATATGAAGCGATCTCCAAGATACATAAGTTAATTTAGGAAAATTTAAAAGATGGGCATTGAGGATATAGCTCAGCATTGGCCTAGAATGTTCGATGCTGGGTTCAATCCCCAGCAGTGGGGAGAAAGCACAATGGTGCAGACTAGTGCGGTGTGGACACTGTTTTGCTACGTACGTATGTATGTTTGCATATGCATAGCCTATTTTCAGAAGGAAAAGGAAGGAGCTGGTCACGATGTCTACCCGCATTATTATTTCTTTGAAAACAACAAATTTCTTGGGTGTGGCAGCTGGGAGGGGAAAAGAGGAGGTGATTGATAACATCTCTCACCACTCTTCCACTCCTCCCAAACTGTCCCACACCTGCCTCCACCCTTCATGGCTTCCAGCCCACAGTGAGGTACCTCGTAAGAGGACAGGTAAATGGAAGCAGGGCGAACTGCTGCGCCTTAATTAGGAAGTGAGGACAAGCTGCATCCTGTTAGCTTCAAAATAGAGCAAGGAGGAACATCAAGTCACAGACACCTGAATGGAGCCGCTTAGTCAGGATCCTTTGAAAGCCAAGGGCAGAGCTTTCCCTGTCAATGTGAGAAAATGCATGCAGATTTAGCTCAAAAGAAGAGTTAAAAAGCGTTTGGAGATAAAAGGCACTCTGTAGCCTTGTGCTTCAGGAAGCAAAGGAGCTAACATTTAACAAGATGGCACTCTTTGCCAGTCATTGAGTTGGAAGCTTTATTGACATCATCTCATTAAATCTTAATTAAAAGAAATATCAGGGAGGTGTTGCTAGCTTACAGATGAGAGAACCATGGGGCTGGGTAGCTTTGCTCGTAGTCATGAAGATGGTGAATGATGGTGACAGGTCTCACACCTACATGTGTCCATTCTTTATTGTACCTTATTCTAGGATAGTCTTAGTGAGGGGAAAGTGCCTAACTGCATGGGCAGTGAACTTCTGTTATTTTAAGTCCCTCCCCATCCCTTCCTTCCTTCCTCCTTCTTCCTTCCTTCTTTTCTTTGTTTTATACTTTTTTTTTTTTTTTGAGACAGAATCTTGCTATGTATCCTGGCCTGAAATTCACCATGTAGCCCAGATTGGCCTTAAACTTATAGTGGTCCTCCTGTCTCAGCCTCCCAAATTCTGGGATTACGTGCATATGCCATCACTAGCTTCTTAAATCTCTTTCTAACTCAGTTGATGGGCTCCAAAGATCATTTGTTCAGCGCTTGCACTGCCACTGGAGAGTCCACCGTCCATCATCCGAGACCTGAAGCAGGATTGCTAGTGTTGGCACTCTGCTGCCCAGAACTCAATCAGTCAGTGCAGAGAGAGGGAAACGAGTTAGGCAGCTGACAGCGTCTGCCAGAGCGGCTTGCTCCTCTCACCACCAAGGCACTGGGGAAAGGCAGCCTTCAGCCTGGCAGTACCACAGAAACCTTGCCAGGAGTCCCAACAGAGAGAGGAGGGGTGAGTGTCAGCAAGAGGGACCATCTGGAGCCAACCGGAAGTGGAGATGGATAGCTGTACCTGATCCAGAGACCTTCCTGTGAAGTAGAGGATGAGAGTGGAGATGATCAAGGAAGCCACACCTGACCTGCAGCACAGTGTCCTAGGAGAAGGCCAAGGCTGGAGAAGGGAACAGGACTGGATATTTACAAGCCTCTCTTGCCTTTCAGGTCTCTCCCTCAGGGTCTCTGGGCCCCCTGTCTGTCCCTCCTGTCCACAGCACCATGCCTGGAACAGGTAAGCTTGCAAATGAGGCTCTGGGTAGCATCAGAACTCATTGATGATACAGGTGAGACCTACCTTGGAAAGCAAAACAAACAAAATTGAAAAAAAAAAAGCAGTAGCATTTCCTAAATGTATCTCAAGTTTCACTAAAATCTGTGCTGGGAAAATCAGGGTTCCGTGATCACAGAAGTTTGGGGAATACTGGGTTAGCAAAGTTTAAACAAGTAAGTGTTTGTTTTCATTGGAAGCACAGCACTTCCCAGAGCTCCAGGGCACGAGACCTTTCAAAGTGAGCTGCGCTGAAAGCCAAAGGAAGGCAAACTAATTTTCTACAGAATTCTGTTTTTCAGTACCTGTAGCATTTCAAAGAATCAGATAGGGTGATGTATGTCCAGGCACCCCCACAGCAGCCCCAGTGGCTACCTCAGATGCTAACATAATTATTCATATGCTCTTTTATATTGTTTTTAAATCTTAGTTTGATAAAATGTGTGTCATTCTATCCACGGACATGGTTTGGGAAACTAAAATCCCAAAGAATCCGATTTAGTCCATATCTACCATTACAGAGGAGGAAATAAGTCTCAGGGAAGTGAAGCAGGTTGGAACAGGTCACAGTGGCCCAGGACCAAGAAGAGGCTTTGGGTCTCTGGTCTTGGGCCAGTGGGTTTTCAGGGGGACCACATGCCTTTTTTTGTGGCTTCCGAGACCTAGAATCTGGCCGTCTCTGTGCTCCCAGGCTCGCTTTCTTTTCCTGCCCTCCATTCTTCTCCGCTCCTGCCTCTTGGTCTGAGCTGCATCTGCCCAGCCCAGGGTGTGTCCTGAAGTAGGATGATTTTGGCATCTGTCCTCCTTGCATTTGGCAAGTCTTGGACTTGCAGAACCAGCCCCACAACTCTGGGAGCCTGGGCTGCAGAGAGCACTTACCATGAGAGCCTCTCTGGGGATGAGCTGGCAGGTGGCTGTAGATGCTAACATGGTAGGAGGTGGGCAGACGGGTGGAGGGATGGAGAGGGTAAGTACCCTGTGGGGATACAACAGGAAATCAAGTGTCAGAAGGGCCATGTCACAAGGTCCTCAGATCCAGCAGCATTGTTTTGACCTTGTTTTTGCCTCTCTTTGTCCTCAGTAACGTCATCCTGTTCCCCTGGGAACAACAGCAGGCCTTCGTCTCCTGGCTCAGGACTCCATGCCAGCAGCCCCACAGCATCTCAAAATAACTCCAAAGCAGCAATGAACTCCTCCTCCAGCTTTAACTCCTCAGGGTAAGTGGTGGGGGAGGGGTGCAGAGTGGAGAGCCAGACTGGACCCTAGGGAATGAGGATTGAAAAAGAAAGCTACAGCCAGAGTCCTGGCAAGAGGTTGATGTCAACAAAGCCAAAATTTGCATCCTTTCTTTCATGGTGGAAATTTCCGAACCCTCCTGTCAGAAAGGAACAGATCCTTTGCTGGGCTTGTGAGTGCTCCACTCCATGTCAGGAACTGACATCACAGGATATTCTGCTAGAAGCCTAGAACTGAGGCATTAACTAACCCTTGGGCTTCAGCTCTGGCTTGCATGACTGGCGCAGGGAAACAGAGATTCTGTCTCTCACTTCCAACTTGAATGCAGTGGAGCCTGAAGCCTCCTAGGACATAGCTCATGAGCCAAAGAAGCCACTTGTAAAAGTATTCTTAGAGTGGATGTCCTCAGAGGCTGCCCTGCTTCAGAGCAAAACAGATTTGACAGTTGTACATGGTGGAACACACCTGTAATTCCAGACATCAGGATGAGGCAGGAAGATTTTGAGTTTGAGGCCACTCTGGGCTACATAGTGAGACCTTGTCTCAAAACATACATACAGGGACTGGAGAGATGGCTCAGCGGTTGAGGCACTTGTCTAACAACCAAAACCCAACAACCTGGTTTGATCCCCCAGTACTCACGTAAAGCCAGATGCACAAAGTGGTGCATGCATCTGGAGTTCATTTGTAGCTGCTAGAGGCCCTGGAACATTCTCTCTCTATCTCTCTCTCATTGCAAATAAATAAATAATGATTAAAAATACATATGGACAAACCAAGTAGCTTACACACTCAGAATTATATATAGGAAAAGGTATACCCATGTATCCAAGTCCAGGTAGATCAGCATGACACCAGTTTCTATTGGCCAGATGTCACATAACCCAGAAAGTTAGAATTGCCCTGGTGGGGGAAGGAATAAGGAAAGGGGTGAGGAAGACCCTAATAATATTAGTAGCTTTGAAAAGTTGTTTTGGATTCTGGGTGTTGTGGCTCAGGCTTTTAATCCCAGCACTTGGGAGACTGAGGTAGGAGGATTGCTGTGAGTTCGAGGCCACCCTGAGACTACAGAGTGAATTCCAGGTCAGCCTGGGCTGAAGTGAGACCTTACCTGGAAAAGCAAAAAAAAAAAAAAGTTTTGAAATGACATCAAAATAAAAGAGGGACAGTTAGAAAGAACCAGATGTTCAGTGAAGGGGGAAGGGAGGACAAAAGAGGGTACTAGGAGGGTACATTGTATATATGTGTGGAGGTTCTTTTTTTTTTTTAAATATATATTTATTGTCCATAATGAGTTACATTATTCAGTGGGCAAACAATGAGTTATTATCCCCAATTCCCCAATGCCCCCCTCCCCATCCCCAATCAGCTGGATATCCTCCTCCGTGGGCCGTCTGGTGTGTGGAGGTGCTTAATAAAAATTAAAGAAGCTGGGCTGGAGAGATGACTTAGCGGTTAAGATATTTGCCTGCAAAGCAGAAGGACCTGAGTTCGATTCCCTAGTACCCATGTAAAGCCAGATGCACAGGATGGCACATGTGTCTGGAGTTCATTTGCAGTGGCTGGAGGCCCTGGCATGCCATTCTCTTTCTCTGTCTGCTTCTTTCTCTCTCACTCTCTCTCAAATAAAGATGTATATGTATATGTCAAACTTTCCTTCTTAAAAAAAAATTAAAGAAGCTGGGTTTGGTGGCACACACCTTTTATCGCAGTACTCAGAGGCAAAGGTAGGAGGATTTCTGTGAGTTCAGGGCCAGCCTGGAACTGCAGAGTGAGTTCCAGGACAGCCTGGACTAAAGTGAGACCCTATCTCAAAAACCAAAAACAACCAAACAAAAGTTAAAGAATGTTTTGTGATCTAATTCACACACCACTTTAGAGTGCACAGTTCTTTGGTTTTTGTGTATTCACAAAGTCGTGCATCCATCAGCATTATCTATTTCCAAATGTTTTCATCATCCCCTGAAGAGCTCCTCTACCATCTGTTAGCAGTCACTCCTCGTTCCCAGTCTTTCCTGTTCCACGAGTAACTTTGGGCTTGGCCTGTTTCTTTCTTCCTTCCAGATCTTGGTACCGCTGGAATCATCCCACCTACCTCCATTGAGACCAAAATGTTCCTCCTACTCCGCCTGTCCCCATGTCCTCACTGGGAGGAAGAAAGCCCTGGCTTCTGTGTATGGACAGACTACATTCAGGAGAGTGGAAGAAAAGCCCGCTGTGGACAACTGAACCCACAACTTTTGCTCTCCTCAGGAGTGAGGAGGGCCTCCTGAGAGCCAAGCTGTGATTGAAACCCATGCTGACTGCTCAGGCTCTTGGCCTAGCCCCTCCTAGGAGTTCACCAATCTTGCCTTCCTTGCCTGTGGCCTGCCTTCTCACTCTAAATGTTTTAGACTTCACTGCGGCTTAGTTTCTCAGAGAAACGACATCCTGCCATTATTCTCCAGCTGATCCGTAGCCTTCTAGGGACAGCCTTTTGCCTGGTTGCCAAACTGCCAAAAAGGAAGATAAAGATTTTAACTCTGACCTCAGCCACAATCCCCACTGACCCCCAAATCTATGGAAAATGGGAGTCAGATGTCTCCATCAAAGCCTTGCTTTCTCTGAGTACAATGTTTTTCTACTGACTCTCCATTTTTGTCCCATGTTCCTTTCATTCTCACTTCCTTTTCTACAACCAGATCCCTTCATTCTTACATCCTCTGAGTTCCTTCCTCTTTACAGATGGATGAGCCACTCTCTGCATGTTTCTCCACCCCCTGGTGCTCTTCTCTTGGTACACATTAACCCCAGAGTTCATGTAGATTTGTTCTTTCTCTCTCCGTGTCTCTCCTTATCCTCTCCTCTCTCCTTTTCCCTGGCTGCAGGAAAGGGAGGAGTCCAAGAGCCAACCCACAGTGATGAAGCTGGCCACATACTTGTACATAGTCCTTTCCTTTTTGGAATTATGATCTTTTCTCTTTAATGTGTAACTTTCTAGCAAAATTCTTAACTCAGGTGTGAATTTTGAAGACGTTGCTATAATATTTTATCTACTTTAAAAAGGGAAAAATACCAAAGTGTGAAATACTTCCACAGAGTTCCCACATGAGCTGAGACTCTGCTGACTTTTGGGGGAACATTTTCTGTAGAGTTTCCTTCTTTGTGGGCCAGTGTGTAGACTGTAAAGTGAAGCCATCCCAGAATGGTAACTTAAAAAAAAAAAAAAACTTGACAGGAAACTGTTGAGATTCAAAGGAATATATTTCTAAATAAATTTGTATAGTGATGATATTAACTAGTTCACTCAAAAGAGGAGGTTTTGTTACCCAGGGGTAGAATGTGGGTGCATATATAATGAAATGGGGTGGGGAAAATGATTCCACTTGGTACATGAAATATATCACCTCTTAAATGGATACTGAGAATGACATACATTAATGCCGGCTCCTGGACAGCTCAGAGTTCTTACTCTTTGGAGCAGAACTACTTTGGGAACAGAATAGGCAAGAGATTTTTCTTATGCTATAAGTAAGAGAAAGATGAATATTTAAGGCACATGGAGATAAAAAAGATGGAGACCTTGCCAAGTATGGTGGTGCACACCTTTAATACTCTGGAGGCTGAGGTAAGAGGATCGCTGGGAGTTGAAGGCCAGTCTGAGACTACATAGTGAATTCCAGGTCAGCCTGAGCTAGAGTGAGACCCTACCTCAAGAAACCAAAAAAGAAAAAGAAAAAAATATATGGAGACCCCCAACGTACTGAACATTGACTATTTGTTATTCACAATGGAAAATAAAAGCTATTTAAGAAGAAGGGTAATTTCATAACCATATATATTTGCCACCTATGGTGAGGAGGTTGAAGAACAGAAGCTATTATTGTTTTTCTTAGGTTAATATATTTTCGTTTGTCTTTGAGAGGGTCTCATGTAGCCCAGGCTGGTCTCTGAACTCCTGATCTCTCTGCCTCTAGCTCCCAAGTGCTGGGATTGCAGACCTGGGTGACCATATCCACAGATGGGTTTTCTGTTTTGTTTTTGTGATGCTAGGAATCAAACCAGGGCCTTGTGGATGTCGGGTAAATATTTTGCTAGTGAGCTACCATCCCTAGGTTTGGTTATGATTTTTTTGGTTGACTTTTTGAGATAGAATCCCAGGTGGCCTAGGCTGCCTTTGAACTTGATATGTAGCTAAAGGTAACTTTGAATTCCTAATCTTTTTAAAAAAACTGTTATTGACAATTTTCATATATATACTTAAGGTATTTTGATCTTCCCATTGCTTTCTTTTGTCTCCTCTCCGCCATTCCCTTTACATTGAGGCCCTTCTTTCCAACCAGTCCTCGTTTTATTTTGATGTCATTTATTTGTCCACTTCCACCACCTATGACAACATGTTGGTTGACCAATTATTATGTGGTCTTGTGAAGGTAATGACAGCTGCTGTGAGGTCATGAATGAAAGCACCACTTTGTGTCTAGAAGACAGCATTCCTCCTTGTCCTTTGGGCTTTTAAATTCTTTTCACTGTTCTGCAATGACCTCTGAGCCTTGGAAAATGTTATAAAGATATTTCATTTAGTGCTGAACAGGCAGCTATTGCTTCTACTCAGCACATGGTTAGCACATTGGTGAGTTTTGACTCTCCTCAGTAGTCACCACTATCTGTAAAGAGAAGCTTCTCTAACCAAAAATGAGAACAGAATTAATATATGAGCATAAACATAAATATTTGGAGGGCAATTTGATGGGCAAAATATATCCATTTGCCAAACCGCAGTAATAGCTTCCTCACTAGGGCTTATAACTTTCCTAATCATGGGCTCTTTTGACTAGGTTTATAATACCAGGCATAGCTGGGCGTGGTGGCGCACGCCTTTAATCCCAGCACTCGGGAGGCAGAGGTAGGAGGATCGCCGTGAGTTCGAGGCCACCCTGAGACTACAGAGTGAATTCCAGGTCAGCCTGGACTAGAGTGAGACCCTACCTCGAAAAACCAAAATAAATAAATAAATAATAATACCAGGCATGAATCCCTTCCCATGAAGAGGGAGGGACTCAACTCTAATCAGAGAGTAGTTGGTTACTCCTTAAACAGGTGTGCCACTATTGCATTAGTGGCCACATCTTGCCTGGCTGGCCAGCTGTGTAGCTTGCTGATTAAGACTTGATAACTTTTCTCCCCCAGCAGGCTGCCTAGCACTTTCCAACACTATGACAGCTAGTCAGCAGGGAGGAGTCTTCCAGCTCAGCTCTACCTTGATTTCTCAGTGTCCTGCAACTGAAGCATGTGGAATCTTCAGCAATAGGGTTTTACCATCTAGTTCTGGTGGACAACCAAGAGCCTTGGCAATAGCCTGTATTATTATGGGGGCCTCAGGAGCCTCCCCAGGAGATATCCCACCCCTGACACTGGGATTTCTCTGTAGCAATCTATGGCTTCTGAGTGCAGCATTATGCACCCCACAAGGTACTTCCGCATGAACTTTAAAATATATATATATGTGTGTGTGTGTGTGTGTGTGTGTGAAATATTTATTTATTTGTTTGCAAGAAGAGAGATAGAGTATGCCAGTGCCTCTTGTTGCTATAAACAAACTCTAGATGCATGCTCCACTTTGTGCATCTGGCTTTACATGGGCTCTGGGGAATTGAACCCAGGCCATCAGGCTTTGCAAGCAAGCACTTTTAACTTCTGAGCAATCTCCCTAACCTCTAAAATTATATTTACATATTTGTATTAGCTAACAAAGAAGTAGAGTTGCATATGGCTTATTAATAATGAACTCCTAACCTTCCGCTGATACCTCCCATGTGCTGGCATTATAGATGTGAAACACCATGCTAAGCCAATTTTTGTTGTTGTTTTGGATTTTGAGATAAGATTTCAGTCTGGAGCCTAGGATGACCTGGAACTCTAAGTATTCTAGGCTGGCCTGAGACTTGGGACATCCCTCCTGCCTCTGCCTCTGTCTCTTGAGTGCTGAGGTTACATGAGTAATAAAAATGTAGTTACCATTCCTGAGATAAACAAGGCTGTGGTAAAGAAGGGTCCTTTGATGTAATGACTGATGTAGAGAAACTAAGACTGGGATTTATGTTAGTTCTGTATAGCTGTGATAAGACTCCCTAAAGAGGAAGAAGGATTTATTTTTATCTCATGATTTCAGAGGTGTCAGTGCATCCCTGTAGGAAGGGCAAGGCAGACCAGAGCAGTTCCCATTATGGTAGACAGGAAACAGGAAAAGGAATATGGGAAGGAGCCAAAATACAGGCCTAAAGATGTGCTCCTGTTACCTACTTCTTCCATTTCCTATTGTGCACCACCTCCCACCTGTGCCGTCATAAATTCACCAAGAGATTCCTCCAGCTGAGCATGGTGACTCATGCCTGTAATCCTAGCACTCAAGAGGCTGAGGCAAGGAAATTATGAGCTCAAGGCCAGCCTGGGTTGCATAGTAGAGTGAGTTTCCAACCTACCCAGGCTACCTGAGACTCAAAAAACAGGCGATACGCGTCTTTAATCCCAGCACTCAAGCGGACAGGATACAGAGAGGTAGGAGGATTGCTGTGAGTTTGACGCCATCCTGAGACTACACACATAGTGAATCAGCCTGGACTATAGGGAGACCCTACCTACTTCGAAAAACCAAAACAAACAAATTAACAAGGATTAACCCATTCATTAGGTCATAGCCCTCACGATCTATTCCTCTCATCTCGAGAGCATCACCACAGACACTCCCAAAGACCCTCCTTACCAATCTCCCAGGACTTCTCAACCCAATCAGGATGAAAATCAAGTCTTCTGACATTTGAATGGGACTTCTCCTGTATGTCACGAAATGAGAGAAGGCCTGTTGGTAGTGACTATGTTCTCAAGAAAGAGACTTGATTGAAAGGGGTGAGCTGAGCACAGTGGTATGCACCTGTAATCCCAGCTACTAGGGAGACTGAGGTAGGAAGATTGCTTGAGTCTGAGAGTTCAAGTCCAGCCTGGGCAGCATAGTGAGCCCTGTCTCAAAGGAGCCTGGTGTAGTGGTTCATGGCTGCAATTACAGTACATGAGAGACTGAGAGGCAGGAAGATTGTTGCAAGATCAAGGTCAATCTGGGTTATAGAGAGAGAGACTTGTCTCACAAAACCAGAAAGGAAGGAAGGGAAGACAAAAGTAGTATATGTGGATAGCTAGGTGTGTAGCAGAGGTAGAAGAAAGGACTGTCAGCAGTGATCTAAGTGTCTAGGGGCATTCTCTACCACCAAGTACACATGCTTATCTGTATACATAGTACATGTGCGTGCCTTTCTTTGAAAGCTGACTGAAGCCAGAGCTTACCCTTTCCTGCCACAAACCTGCCTACCTTGATATCCTGCCCAGGTGAATACTGAAAATCATCTCCTAAATCACCCACAATTCTGGTTTACATGTTTGCTGTGATTTTTATGAAAAGTAAACCGAGCAGTAGCCTGACTGCTCAGCTTCCTGTAGCTTCCAGTGCCCATCAACTGGGACATTTGCTGAGCAGAATCAAACCTACAAGTGAGCACTCACCATGCATATCTGCAGGATTCTTGAGGCAGAAGCTCTCTCTAGCCCAGGCTGACCTGGAACTCAACACTATAGACCAAGCTGGCTTCAAACTCACTGCCATTCCTCCTACCTCCTCCTCTTGAGTGCTGGGATTGCAAGCATGAACCACCCACCCAGATCTATAGCATTCTTTTTGTTTTTCGAGGTAGGGTCTCACTCTAACCCAGGCTGACCTGGAATTCACTATGTAGTGGGGGGGGGGGGCTCAAACTCAAGGCTATTCTCCTACCTCTGCTGGGACTAAAGGTGTGAACAACCACACCTGGCTCTACAGGATTCTTTGACATCTGTAATTCTAGGGAAGTTTAATGATGTTTGGTTAGCTTTTTCAGCACCAAACTAAGAGATGGGAATCTAAGAGTAACCGTCAGTGCTGAAGCGGAGGTAGAAAAGATTGTTTCTGCTATTCATTTTATACTGCCTGGCTTTTATTTATTTATTTATTCACGTATTTATTATTATTTTTCTTTTTGATGTAGCCCAGATTGATTCACTATGTAGTGAAGGATGAACTTGAACTCCCAATCCTTTCCCAAATGCTGGGATTGAAGGCATGTACAGCTACACCCAGCTCCTAAAACAAAGTAAGACTTTGGGTTCAACCCAGGGAGTGTGTTTACTAATCCCAGGACCCTAGTCAGGAAGCCGAGATCCCAGGTTTCCAGGCACAAGACTCTGCATGTTTCTCACATAACTCTGGGCTCTTGTGGTGCCCTGGACCTTGTGTGGGTGCTCCTTTAGCTGAGGCTGGTTTTTGTTCTCTGTTGTTCCCCACATCTAACACTGTCACTAGCACATAATGGGGCAATTGAGAGTGTTGAGATAGTGCATGGTGGTGCCTGCCTGTAATCCCAGCACTGACTGGGGAGAAAACTCAAGGCCAGCGTGGTCTACAGAGTAAGACCCTGTCTCAACCTCTCCACACCCTGGAGTTTTAAAATGGATATCATGTTTTACTCTAGACCTGGGCTTCTTAAACATCTAGGGGCTGGAGAGATTGCTCAGTGGTTAACAGGCACTTGCCTGCAAAGCCTAACAATCTAGGTTCAATCCCCCTGGACCTAGGCAAAGCCAGATGCAGAGTGGTGCATGCATCTGAAGTTTGTTTTCAGTGGCTGGAGGCCCTGGCACATCTATTCTCTCTCTCTCCTCTTTGTCTCTCTCTCTCTCTCTCTCTCTCTCTCTCTCTCTCTCTCTCTCTCTCTCTCTCTGCTTGAAAATAAATAAATAAACAGAGAAAAAAACATCTTCCACTCATGACCTCTTTCTGCTCAAGAAATTCTTATGCAGAAATGGCAAGAATAAATACATACGTTTTAATAATAACTCTTAATATCAATGACCTTAATGGCCCAACTGAAAGACACAGACTTGCAGACTGGATTAAAAGGCAGGATCCTAGCTACAAATATTTATATTTGTATGTGAGTTGGAGTAAAAGTCAGTAGTAGAGGTCAGAAAGCTAGAAAGGGGTTATAAGGGAGGGAGGAGAGGGGAGTCTTAAGGGGAGGGTGTTGTATATATGTAAGTAATCAACTAATTACTGGGGGTGCAATGGCCTAAGTGGGGTCAGGGGAAGGGATTGAGTAAAGGAAGGGTGGGAGAAATGTTAATCAACATTTAAGAGGTTTAGAATAAACCATATAGAAACCGATTTTTTTTTTTTTCGAGGTAGGGTCTCACTCTAGCCCAGGCTGACCTGGAATTCACTATGTAGTCTCAGGGTGACCTCGAACTCATGGCGATCCTCCTACCTCTACCTCCCGAGTGCTGGGATTAAAGGCGTGCACCACCATGCCTTGTTTGAAACCTACTTCTTTGGATTGTTACTAGAAAAATTTCAGTGCCAGGGGTGTGATTCCTTCCACTTGAGTTGCTGGCCAGAGAGGTTCCTGAGGCCCCCAAAACATTACAGGTCATTGCCAACCAAGGCTCTTGGTTATCCACCAGAACAAGATGGAAAGACCTTATTGCTGAAGACCCTACAGGCTTGGGCTATAGTCCACTGAGAAATTAAGCTGGAGCTGAGCTGGAATACTCCTCATTGTTAACCAGTTGACAGAAATCTGGAAAAAGCTATGGCTGCATGCAGCCCTATAGGAGAGAGAAGTCATCAAGGGTGGTGAACATCAGTGGACCTTGCAGGCCTTAAGACTGGACAGCCAGGCCAAATGTGCCAACTGGGGCAATAGTGGCACATCTGTTAACTGCTCTCTAATTGGACTGGAAGCCCACTAACATTTGATTCCCTAGTACCCACCTAAAGCCTGATACATAATGTGTCTGTAATTCATTTGTAGTGGCAAGAGGCCTTGGAATACCCATTCTTTCTTTTTCTCTATTTCAAATAAATAGCCTTCTAAAAAAATCATAAATTCAGGGCTGGAGAGATGGCTCAATAGTTAAGGCACTGGCCTGCAATGCTTATCAACCCAGGTTTGATTCCCCAGTACCCATGTAAAGCCAGATACACAAAGTGGTGCATGCATCTGGAGATCGTTTGTAGGGACAGGAGGCCCCCCTAGTGCACCCATTCTCTCTCTCTCTTTCTCTCTCTCCTTGCAAATAAATAGTTTTTAAATTATAAATTTATTTTAAATCAATTGTTTGGCATACATATAATTTTAGTATTTATTAAAGGTGAAAGCAAAGTTGCATACTAATGAAATAGATGTGTTTGTTATATAAAGAACTTATGTTTATTTTTACATAAAGAATTACATTCTGTTGAGTAAATATTGCAGGATGTAGAGCATCTTAACATTTTTCACAGTTGATTGATGCTTTGATTTGATAATTACTTAGAATATTATTTTACATCAATATATACCACAAAATGGCAGAAGTATGTTTAGGGCCTATTTCAGTTAGCTGTTGCTATCAGAAAGCACCTGGCCAAAAGCAGCTTGTGGAAGGAAAGGGTTTATTTTGGCTTATCGACTGGAGGGGAAGCTCCATGATGTCAGGGGAAACCATGGCAGGAACAGAGGCTGGACAATAGCTGCAGGAGAATGTGTCAAACTCCGACAAGAAGCTGGCTGTAGCACTCATAAGTCCGCCCCAACAACACACCTCTAACAAGGTTGGCATCAGCTGAGGGATCAACATTCAGCACACTTTAATGGGGCACACCTGAATCAAACCAAAAAGGGATAGTTCAGAAATTGTTGGGTGCAAAGGGGGGGGTGGAACCCGGTTGACTCCTAGGCTATTCACAACCCTCTACCCCATGGACTGACCCAGACTGCCCATGGAGGAGGAAATCCAACTGATCGGGGACAGGGAAGAGGGAAATAGGGGAATTGGAGACATCAACACATTATTCCCCTATTAAGTGTATCTAATTATGGATAATAAAAAATTAAATTAAAAAAAGAAATTGTTGGGAATTCTATTTTAATCCCAAGCCAAAAATTCATCTAACAATTGTTTATGAAACTAAAGTCAGCAGGTCAAATAGTAATTTTTTTTTTCGAGGTAGGGTCTTGCTCTAGCCCAGGCTGACCTGGAATTCACTATGTAGTCTCAGGGTGGCCTTGAACTCATGGCAATCCTCCTACCTCTGCCTCCCGAGTGCTGGGATTAAAGGGGTGTGCCACCACACCCGGCTCGAATAGTAATTTTTAAAAAATTAAACATTCTAACAATATAATCCAAAAATATACTAATTTGATACTTAAATGCTGAGGAATGATGCAAAGAAAAGATCTTAAATCCTTGTATGTTTCTATGCGAGCAGAAAGTTAGTATGCACAGTAAAACACAACAGTAATTCACAACAGTAATCTGGAATCTGAGCCGAGGTGCGTCAGGCAGCTTTGTGATGGGAGAGCATTCACAGTGTCATGTGAACACGTGTGTCCAGAACCGAGCTCCAGTGAAGTCATAAGATGCAACCCAGGACCAGCACTGCCAGGAATACTTTGGATTAATTACATGCTTGATTTCGAGTTAATTTTTGGTCATTGGGAATCAGAAATGGGATTTTACTGCTGTCACATTTTTACCACTCCCACATTCAGTTCCAGGACTCCACTGGGGCTTTGACCCATGGTTTACGAAGCTGGGCATGAAGGAGGAGGAGGAGGACAAGCTGTACTAGAAATAATGAATGCCCTTCACCGAGTTAAGGGCAGGGCAGTGCAGGAGAATAGAGCACACACCTCTAAGAAGTTCTAATCAAGTGGAGACCGAATGCTTCTCTCCCTCTTTCTCTCTCTTTTTAATTATCTTTGAGGCAGGGTCTCATGTAGCTTAGCTGATAGCAAACTCACTATGTAGCCAAGCATGGCCTTGAACTCCTGATTTTGGCTTATAGACTGGAGGGGAAGCTCCATGGTGGCAGGACGTCCTCCGGTGCCACCTCATGCCCAGCTGTAAAGATGGCATGTTTCAGCATGCCCCTTTAGTCATGCCAGGCGTCATCTTGCCCAACTCCTCCTTGTAATTGTGTCACCTTGGGGAAGTTCTTGACTGTTCTGTGCCTTCATGTCTCACTGGAAAATAGATCTAAAAGCAGATCCCATCCCATAGAGGTGTTAGGAGACGTAAACAAATCCACACAAAGCGCTGGGAACAATGCCTCATGCGTTAAGACAACACTGCATTAATGCCATCTTTGATATTATTGTCATTGTTACTACATTGGTGGAGGGCTCTGTCTCCTGCTTGCTTGCCCTCACAGCCCCAAACTTTTCTACAGGGCATCACTGATTTGTTGGAGACTGACTAATGATGACACAAATGAATATAGTTTGGTCCCAGAAGCTTGGATCCAGAATTCAGTGACTCTTGTGCAAAGGAAGAATCTTTTCTAACCCCACAGCTAACTTCCCTAGCTCCTGAAGTCTTTAATACTCTTTTGTGGGAAATGGTGTAAGCATGAAAAAGATCCAGATCTGGAAACTAGAATGAAGAAAACATACTGAAGCAAAAACAAACGGAAAAAGGGTGAGACTTGCTTAGTGAAATGGATCTTGCTGTCTCTCCTTTCTTCAGGCTATCACGGCCTTATCTGGTCTGTTCTAACACACTTGTCACAGGTCTTCTCCAATTGCTCTTATACTGATTTCAGCTGAGTGCACCTGTTCTCAACTTTGTTGGCCAGTTGAAATCACCTGGGAAGCTTTAAAAATTTGTCATGAGGGTGGGGTGGGGATTGGGAAGATTCCTCAATCAGTAAAGTGCTTGCCATCGCAAGCATGAGGACCTGAGTTCAATACCTACCATCCAAGTAAAGTGCCATGCATGGTGGTGCACCTGTAATCCCAGGGCTGGGAAATGGAGATAAGGAATCCTGGAAGCTTGCTGGCTAGACTTGGTGAGCTCTGGATTCAGTGAGAGACCCCGCCTCAAAAAGTAAGGTGCAGTGGTGGAGAGCAGTTATGGTTGTTGCCTGCAAAACCTAAAGACCTGAGTTCGATTCCCCAGTACCCACATAAAGCCACATGCACAAAGTGGCAAATGCATCTGGAGTCCATAAGCAGCTGCTGGGAACCCTGGCACACCCACTCTCTCTGTCTCTCTTCAGTCTCTCTCTGCTTACAAATAAATTTTAAAGAAAATTAAAAATAAGGTGCAGAGCAATAGAGGAATACACCCAATATCAATCTCTGGCCTTCCCATCCACACATGTGCCGATACACACACATACATGTATGCATCCCCTCCACACACACACTAAAAGATTGATACCTACATGGAAATTTTTCTTTACTTTTTTTTTGCTTGGCAGTGTGGCATTGATGCTGGAACTTTAAAAGCTCTCCAAATGGTTTCACTGTGTTAGGGAGATTGATTCCTCAAAGGCTGTGTACATCATAGCACAGCAGTGGAGTGCTTGCTTAGTAGGCTTGGGGTTCAATCCCAGGCACTGCCAGAGAATAACTGCTTAAGTGTGCATCCAAAACACCCAGAACCTTGTTTAAAAATGCAGTTTCCAGCTTAGTAGGTCTGAAGTTAAGATCTTAGATCCTGTGTTTCTAACAATCTCCCAAGAGATACTGATTTTGCTGGTAGTCCATATCTGGCCACAGGCCACATTTAGAACAGCAGAAGCTTGGCGAGCATAGCAATTGGATTTTATTGTTCAAAATCCTCACAGGTTTCTTCTTAGCCAGGTAAAAAGATGCCTTGGCCTGAATCTAGGGCTGGCATCAGAGGCAGCTAAAGGCCCTCGAATGGCAGTGGTTCTTAAATGTGATTAATCATCTGAATGACCCAAGTAGATTTAAAAAAGTATGGATCTCTGGCTGCACATCAGACCTATCAAATTACAATATCTAAGTATAGCTTGCACAAGATCTTTTCAAAGAACTGTGGATAATCAAGCTTTAGGAAATGCAAATATACTTCCAGTATACTTTTTCATTTTTAAATAATTGTCTATATGTATATATATATATTTATACACATCCACACACATATACATACATACATATACATGCACACACACACATATATATTTTGTTGTGTTGTTTTGTTTTTCAAGGGAGGGTCTCACTCTATCACAGGCTGACCCGCAATTCACTAAGTAGTCTCAGGCTGGCTTCCAACTCACAGCGATTCTCCCACCTCTTCCTGCCAAGTGCTAGAATTAAAATCGTGTGTCCCCACCTGGCCAGCGGTTTTGTGTTTTGCTGTAGGGTTTCATGTAGCTCATGCTGGCCCATGATGCTCTTGGGCTCTCTGTGTAGCTAAGGATGACTTAAAACTCCTAACCCTCCTGTCTCCACCTCCCAAGTGCTGGGATCTAGGCCTGTGCCACTGCACCCAGCCTACTTTCCCATTAATTCAACCAGCAAGTATTGCATGTCCACATACTGAGTTCTGTGGAAACGGTGTCATCCTTTCCTTTGAAGGGTTGGCAAGATAATGTCCAAAACAAGAATATTTACTCTTCCCTGATATGGGCTCAACACTGAACACACCTCTGCTAATGGACTTCTGAAGAATGACTGCTCCTTGGTGCCTTGGCTTTGCCTGTTCTGATCAACAAAGGCACCCCCACCCCATGAGCCCATTTGAGGTAGTTTAAGAAAGATTCCCCCACGCAGTGCGCTCTCTCTCTCTCTCTCTCTCTCTCTCTCTCTCTCTCTCTCTCTCCCTCTCATGTTTTGAGGCAGGCTTTCTCTATTGTGTCTCAGGCTGGCCTCTATCTCACTATCTTTCCTGCCTCAGCCTTCCAAGTGTACCACAACACCAGGCTTATATATCTTTTTCCTCCCCGTTCTTCCTTTTTTCCCTTCCCTTTCCCTTTCATTTCATTTCTTTCCCTTTCTTTTCATTTTTTTTCCTTTTTGAGGCAGGGTCTTACTCTAGCCCAGGTTGACCTATAATTCACTCTGTAGTCTTAGGTTGGCCTTAAACTCACAGAGATCCTCTATCTCAGCCTCCCAAGTGTTAGGACTATAGGCATGCACCACCACACCCGGATGAAGGCTTAATTTCTTTCCTTAAATTTATTCTCCTTGGACCCAGAGATAAGCAAGGATTTATTCTAAATGAAATAAAGGGCTGAGGATATAGGCCAGTTGGAGGGCACTTGCCTAGCATGCTTGAGCCCTCACATATAATTCCAGTACAGTGGATGGGGTGGAGAATTCCCAAGTGAAATAAAAACAACGGGTAATATTTACATAGTGACTTCAATATGCCAGTCATTATTCTAAGCACTTTATAAATAATCTTTTTTTTTGTTTTTTTTTTAAATATTTTTTTATTTATTTGAGAGAGAGAGAGAGAGAGAGAGAGAGAGAGAGAGAGAGAGAGAGAGAAAGGCAGACAGAGAGAGAATATGGGCGCACGAGGGCCTCCAAGCCACTGCGAACGAACTCCAGACACATGCGCCCTCTTGTGCATCTGGCTGCATATGGGCACTGGGGAATCGAACTCTGGTCCTTCTGCATTGCAGGCAAACGCCTCAGCCACTAAGCCATCTCTTCAGCCCTATAAATAATCTTTTACATTTCTCAATGTGACCTTGTGAAAGGTGTTTCTTCCCCATTTTGTGGGCGTGAAAAAGGGAGGCACAGAAAAACCAACTTGTTCAAGGGCATACTAAGTAGGGTTTACTGGGCACAGTACAGAAATTAGAGTAACTTGCTATTCCCAGGCTGGAGTGCTTTTCCTAGCAGGCAGTAATTTGTGTGCTCTTGTTTCACAACTCTCACTCAAGCGAGAGGATAAGGACCATGTCTTGAATATCCCCTGGTGCATAATAGGAGTGCAGGTACTTAGTATGCGCTCAATAAATGCTCAACGAAGCGTTGCTTCATCTAATGATAGGGGCAAACATGGATAATGGTGTCTTTATTTGGTGGTTGTCCTAGGAATTGAACCATCGCTCTACCGCTGAGCATCCGCAGCCACCAGATGACAACCTCAACAAACAGCAGCAGCCTGTAGGACCCCCCAAGGGCTCCCCGCCGGGTCCCAGGCCCAGCGCGGGCTCTGCGCTCCGTCCTCCCGGCCAGCAGGTGCCCCCAGACCCCCGGCTCCTCCTCCGCCGCCGTCACCGCCTCGTCTCTCCCCCTCCGCGGCCGCAGCTTCCTGTCGCCGCGATCCCGGCGCGGAGCTGTGGGCGCCGAGGCGCCCGAGGGAGGCCTCCCGGTGCGCTCCGCCAGGTAACGACGCGGGCCCGGCCCGCTGAGCGGCGGGAACCCGGCGGGCCAGGCCTCGGGACGCGGGGCTCCGGCTGCCGGCGCGCGCCCGGCCGCACGGATGCCGGGATAACGGTCCTGGGATCCGGGCGTGGTCCGCGGGGGACGGGCGCCCGGGGAGCTGCGCTCGCCGTGGACCACGCCTGCCCCGGGCCGGGAGCCAGGCGTCCCGCCCCGCGCCCTCCGCCCGCCCCGCGCCCGCTGCCCCGCGCCCTCCACCCGCTGCCCCGGGCCCTCCCGCCCGCGCCGCCGCCCCGCTCCCCCGTAGCCACTCACCCGCCACCCCTCCAGCGCCGCCCCGCACCCGCTGCCCCGCGCCCTCCTGCCCGCTGCCCCGCGCAGCCCCGCGCCCTCCGCCGCCTCGCACCCGCCGCCCGGAGCCCTCCCTCCCGCTGCCCCCGCGCCGCCCCGGGCCCTCCCGCCCGCTGCCCCGCGCCGCCCCGGGCCCTCCCGCCCGCCGCCCCGCGTCCTCCCGCCCGCCGCCCGCGGGGACCGCGCGGGTCTCGGAAACATCCATCGGCAGCCAGCCCCAAGGTCACACAGTCCGTCTGCCATTTACAAATGCCTGTGCTTTTTACTGGAGTGCTTGTAAATGGGCTACTGTTTCCTCTTTGGGGCCAGGGAATTAGGATTCAGAGAAGAGGACTCTAAAAATACTAATCACCATGTCCCAACGCGCTGATCCGCCTTACTGGCCGGTGACCCTGGCCCGTGGAAAGAAGCGGGGGCGGTTCTTTTCACTCGGGGTACTTTGTATGTCTGGCCCTTACTCTGAAAATTGGCCTAGATGTTTTAGAAAATTGATCTTCGAACTGGACTGAACTGTAGAATTCTTCAGGCTGTTTTTTCCTCTTTCCTGTTTTTCTTCTTCTGTTTCTTGTTTTTTTTTTTTTTTGGGTGGGGGGTGGGGGAGAAAAAGAAAAAGAAAACAAGCTCTACATGTTAAAGTGATTTGCCCACACTCATTAGGCAGAGACAGACTGGAACGCAGGTTTATGATGGACAGCCCCTTGTTTTCTTGAATGGGAATCTGATTTCTGATGAAAGCTGTAGAGAACTTGACCTTGGTCAAGCCTCTCTAGATGGCATTCTTGGGAGTGGCTTGTGTATTGAAGTGTGTTGGTCTGCAGGTCCTATTACATTTGTCAGAACAAAGTTGAACAGTAAATGAAGCCATGCAGAAAATTCCTGCTGAGACGAGACACATAGCTGACATGTTTTGAACTTTTTTTTTTTATTTGTACATTCAACAGAGGAGTTAATGAATATTAATAGTGACATCGTAGTCATTTTTGGAGTTTAGTTCTGTGTGAATAAATGAACTCAGTGTTAGTTGTGCTTGTATAAATGTATTTGTGTGTGTGTGTGTGTGTGTGTGTGTGTGTGTGTGTGTGTGTGTGTACTAGGGATGAATCCTAGAGCCTCACACATTCTAGGCAAGGGCTCTGCTGCTGAGTCACAACCCAACTCTGTGTAAATGTATTTGTACCCATAAAACTCCCCAAGTTTAATTTCTTGACTTAACTTCCTTCCTCCACACACACTATTTTTCAGTCCTGGATTGAACCCAGGGCCTCATGCATTGCTGTGGCAAGTACTCTAGCACTGAGCTACATGCCCAGCCTCTTAACCTAATCATTGCTTTAAAGATATTTTTCTATCTCAACAAAAATTCTCATCTTGTACCTCAAAATCCTGCTTCCCAATGATTGGATATCAAACAGAATAGAACTCCCCCCACCCTCACTTCCAAGGTATCTGGATTCTTTTTTTTAGTTCTATGTTTAGATTTGCCCCAAGTTTTGATTTTGACTGATAACCCTGTGACCCAAATCCAAACCTCAGCTGAGTTTAGTTTCAGCTTGAAACCACATTAAGATGCCTCTTGTGTCATGTGACTTCTAGCAGAAACCAAAGTGGCATTTTGTTTTTTCATGAAAGCTTTGCTGCTTTTTTTTTTTTTTTCCTTTTTTCTTATGTGGTGCTCAGGATTGAATCCAGGGCCTCCCACATGCTAGGCAAGCACTCCATCATTGAGCTACATCCCCAGCTCTTTTTATTTCATTTTGACACACAATCTCTACGTAGTCTAGGTTGACCTTTAATTTGAACTCCCTCCTGAGTAGCTGAAATGACAGGTGTACACCAGCACACACTGGGACTCTTGAAATGTGAACACTTTATCAGATACACTTTATTGCTTTATTGTCTGTATGTCACTGTCCAAAGCCAGTGACCTCTAGTGAAGTATGAGGTTAGACAGCCTGCCAATTCAGGATGCAGTTCCTGGTTTCCAGTTCATAGCTGTCATCAGGTCCAACATAATATCTCGAAGGAATCTGGAGTTACAAATACAGCCATTCTACAACACAGTGTTCTTGGGTGTGTAATGCAGATGTGCTTCAAGTCGAGGCAATGTGATAGTGCTACTACTAATACTCAGTTGCAGTGGGACAGAAACACAAATGACCCGCTGCTGCTTTCTTAGGGTGCATCCTCTCTCTTTCTGGTTTTGGTCTCTTCATCATAGGATGGCATTAGGTCTGTATCTGCAGGTGCTGTGCAGCCTGGGTGGCTGGCTCTCCCTGTATACATCCTTCTGCTGCCTGAATAAGCACCGAAGCTATGAGTGGAGCTGCCGGCTCGTGACCTTCACCCATGGAGTCCTCTCCATAGGCCTCTCTGCTTACATTGGCTTCATTGATGGCCCTTGGCCCTTTACCCACCCAGGTAGGTAGGGGAGTTAGGGGTCTTCCCTTTAGGGGTTTATAATTTTAGGATAGTCTTAGTCTTAGAATGGGACTTTAAACAAATTTGTCTTATTGAGAAATAGTTTCCATTCTGATATGTACTGCTGTCTTCATTGTTCTTTGTTAACTCTGAACTTAGGTGTGTGTGGCACTTACTATTTCTGCTTTTCACCACTTTCTTTTTGTGTGTGTAGTACTGGGGACTGTTTGTTTTTGTTTAGTAGCCCATGATGGCCTCCAACTCAGTTCTGTCAGACAGAGAAGAAAGCAATTCTTAAGCTTGGTGTTTTTTTTTTTTTTGCAAGCAGAGAAAGAGAGAGAAAGAATGGGTGCGCCAGGGCATCTAGCTACTGCAAATTCTAGATGTATGTGCCACTTTGTGCATCTGGCTTTACGTGGGTACTGGGGAATTGAACCTGGGTCATTAGGCTTTGTGGGCAAGCACCTTAACTGCTGAGCCATTTATTCAGCCCTCAAGCTTGGTGTTTTTTCTTTTTCTTTTTTTTTATTTTTTTTTGAGGTAGGGTCTCACTCTAGCCCAGGCTGACCTGGAATTCACTATATAGTTTCAGGGTGGCCTTGAACTCATGGTGATCCTCCTATCTCTGCCTCCCGAGTGCTGGGATTAAAGGCGTGCACCACCACGCCCAGCTTTTCAAGCTTGGTGTTTTATATGAAGGTTCTGAATGGTTTTAAATATGTCAGGTCCTCATACCATATTCTTGGACATGAGAACAATGTAACTTTGGGGGTTCTCTCTGGAGTCTACTGTCAGATGGGTTAAGGTTCACCAGTTGCCAGTAACCTAATCCTTTACTAAATGAATCTGACATACATGATAAAATGACCCAGGAGTCTCAAAACAGACTTTTAGCTGGTTAAAAAAATAAAAGGGGTGGTGGAGGGCTTAGGGTTTTAGTTTAAACTACAAAAAAAATTTTTTTTTTAAGGCAGGGTCTCACTCTAGCCTAGGCTGACCAGAAACTCACTTTGTAGTCAAGTCCCAGGCTAGTCTTGAACTCACAGTAATCCTTCTACCTCTGCCTCCTCCTGAATGCTGGAATTAAAGGCAAAGATGTGTCCTACTAGACCCTGATTACAACAAAATAATTTAATTTTATGCTGCCCCATAGGGAGAACATTAAAATTAATGTTCAGTTAGTCATTGAAATGTTTGGGTTTTCTTTCCTTTTTTTTACCCCATTTTTGCTTTGAGGGCCTCACTTCTTAGGTTGGCATGGAACTCATTCATTAGTTCATTCCTGTAAACCTAGCACTCAGGAGGCTAAGGTAGGAAGATTGCCGGCCAGCCAGGGCAAGGAAGAATCTGTCTCAAAAAATAACAACAGCAACAACCAAAAACAGAAATCAGAACAACAGAAAACAGAAAATAAAAGAGAGCACAGTTTTAGATTTTAGTCCTTTTTTTTTTTTTGAGATAGTCTCATGTAATCCATGTTGTCCTCGAACTTGCTTTGTAGCCATGAGGCTAAACTGCTGCTCCTCCTGTCTCCACCTCTCAGGGATCACTGGCATTGCTTGTGCTCTTTTGTTAGTTTGGTTATGAAAACGCTCATGCCTGCCATTGTTTTTGTCCTCTTCAGTGAGTCCATAGATCCCTGTGTAAGAAGCACAACTCCCAGGCACTCAGTTTGCTTCTGTCTTGGTTTGTTTCAGGCTCACCCAACACACCACTCCAAGTTCACGTTCTGTGTCTCACCTTGGGTTATTTCATCTTCGACCTGGGCTGGTGCATCTACTTCCAGTCAGAGGGTGCTCTGATGCTGGCTCACCACACGCTGAGCATCTTGGGTATCATCATGGCTCTGGTGCTTGGGGCGTCAGGCACTGAGGTCAACGCAGTCCTCTTTGGCAGTGAGATCACCAACCCCTTGCTACAGATCCGCTGGTTTCTCCGTGAAACAGGGCACTACCACAGTTTCACTGGAGATGTGGTGGACTTCCTCTTTGTGGCTTTGTTCACTGGCGTGAGAATTGGTGTAGGAGCGCATCTCCTTTTCTGTGAAATGGCCTCGCCCACACCCAAGTGGTTTGTGAAGGTTGGGGGAGTTGCAATGTATGCTGTGTCCTGGTGTTTTATGGTTAGCATCTGGCGCTTCGCGTGGAAGAAAAGTGTCAAGAAGTACCATGCGTGGAGAAGCAGGCAGAGTGAGGACCGGCAGCTAAGACTCAATGGACATCTCAAGACACACTAGCCACGGCTTGCTCCAAGTAATGAACTGGATTGAGTCAGCCACTGGGAAAGTTCAAGGGGATGCAGGCATGGGCTTTTATAGTTTTCTCTCATTTTGATACACAGGAACAATTTGTGACAACATATGAAAGTCATCAAAGACTCGGTGCCCAAGACTTTTATTGGTGACGATTCATGTAGGCAGCTTCTGCCCGGGGCATATAGCAGCATTTAAGACTTCACAAGGGAAAGCCATAATGTTTGCAGAAACAGTTTAGAAATATTGAGCCAATTTTACCCGTTAGTGGTGGGAGCCTTCCTGGAGTTGCAGTTCCCAGACGCAGGCCAAGGCCCAACCTTGCAAGTAGCACTTTCCAAGGAGAGCAGTTCAAGACTGCTATATTAACTTTTATGCACAAAAACCATAAAGCTAGGGCTTTGGACACAAGGTGAATGAGATGTGGGTAGATCTGTTGAGTCCTGTTGTACGGGTTCTGCCCTACCAGGAAAACTATGCCAGTTCTCAGGGCTTTTGTGAATTAATCTCCTAGGCACGAGAAACCATGACTAAATTCCATAGGGATTTACTATGTGGATTCCACTGGACTTGAGATGGGAGTTCAGGTTTCAGCTCTGTGGTATATTCTGCAAACTAGAACCAAAGATTTTAACAGGAGTACTGGCCTCAGGGCGATGAAGATAATTTTTATGTCCATCCCTCCCTCCCTGCCTTCCATCCATATTCCCTTTTAGTTTTTCTTTTCTTTTTAAAAAAACCTTTATGTTGATAATTCTCATACATGTGCATAATATATTTTGATCACATTCCCCTCCCATTACTACAATCTTTTTTTTTTTTTTTCAAGGTAGGGTCTCACTCTAGCCCAGGCTGACCTGGCCTTGAACTCACAGTGATCCTCCTACCTTGGCCTCCCAAGTGCTGGGATCAAAGGTGTGCACCATTATGCCCAGCCTAATTTATTTTTTTGAGACAAGATATTGCTAACATAGTTCAGGTTGACCTTGAATGCTCCATCCTCTTGCCTCGGCCTCCTCAGTGCTGGGATTACAGGTGTGTATTACCATGCCTGGTTCTAGATGTAGGGCTTTATTGAAAAATTGAAGTATTACTCCTTTATGTACTTATTATTTATTAAGACCAATGGTGACAGGAGGTTAAGTCAGTTGGTAAGCAAGAAAATGATGCCGTTGGAGCAAAGCTGAGGGTCAGTAGCAACTGTCACTGGTAACCGAGTGGTCCTGCAAGTGGATGTCCTTGGCTACAGAAACCAGTCATTCCTCAAAAGGGAAAAGCAACTTTAAAATCATGTTAACAATGAGACTTTTAAGGAGTCTGTCTTTTGGTTCGAGTTTTTCTGCTGGACATTGAAATAATCTGACAGATAGCTCCTACATTTCTTTTTCTATGATTAATGTCCCAAATTACTGGTGTGCTTCTTTCCAGCAAAATTATGGGCAAAATGGGTGATGTTGGAAATGCTGATTTCAGCAAAAGCACAGTAGAAGAAAAGGACTTGGCATATGAGCTTCTGAATCTTGGCACAGTGCAACCTACTCCATACCAGACAAGTGACCAGGCTTCATCGGAAAGCGGTTCTTTTCTCTCTTACTCCTCAGAAGTAAGGGATTGCACATCTGGCTGTTTGGGGCACACTCATGAGGCCCTACTAGGGTTTTTGTCATCGTTTTGATTATTTTTCTGTTTTGTTTTGGATAATGAGATACTTGACAAAGTGGAGGAATTCCTCATTTCAGCTTTTTTTTGATACTGTAACAAATAACTATGAAGAAACTTCTCTGAGAGAAATATGTGAAGATGACTCAGCAGTTAAGATATTGCATTTTTATACCATAGATAAATGAAGGGCTAAATTAATTTGTGGTGTGACCCTGGACAAAATGAAGTAGTCATTTGCATTTAAAGTACTATGTAATAATTACTAAAACTACTCAAGAAGGATTTATATTTCAATAAGATTTGTATTAAATTTTATAAAAATAAAGTAACTTTTTATAAATCCAGAGTCTGCTTTTATATCCTTGTGGTTTTGCCAAGAAGTTTTTTTTTGTTTGTTTTTTCAAGGCGAGATCTCACTCTAGCCCAGGCTAGCAGGGAATTCACTATGTAGTCTCAGGCTGGCCTCAAACTCACAATGATCCTCCTACCTCTGCCTCCTAAGTGCTGGGGTTATAGGCAACTAAGAAGTTTGTTTTGTTTTTTAAAGCCTTTTGGTTTGTAGGAATGTTGACTTTTAGTCATACTTATTGCTGACATTAGCTGGCTGTTTAGCATTAATCATACCTATTTTTTTAATTCAGAGGATAACAAAAACACACAGAGAATAGTATTCTAATTTTGCACCTCTTTGGGCAGTTCCCTTGGAAATGATGCCTAGTGAGTCCCTGAAGACAGAACTGCTTTCTCTTTCCTCTTCAGCTTCTTGTTTCTTCCTCCTCTTTCTTTCTCTTCTTCATCTTTGATGGCTCACACATGCTAGGCAGGCACTCTACCCCTGAGCTATACAGCCTCCCCACCTACACCATTTTTTGTTTGTTTGTTTGTTTTCTTTGAGGTAGGGTCTCACTTTAGCCCAGGCTGACCTGGAACTCACTCTGTATCCCAGGCTGGATCCTCCTACTTCTGCCTCTGTTGGGATTAAATGTGTGGGCCACCTTTTTTTTTTTCCCCCTAGGGAGGGTTTTCACTGTAGCATTGGCTGGCCAACCTATTGGGTAGCAAAGGTAGTCTTCAAAGTTGTGACATTTCTCCTACCTCAGCCTCTCCATTGCTGGGATTATAGGAATGAACTATGTTGTCCAGCTAGAAAGGTCTGGTCTTGGACATGGAATAGATACTTGATAAGCATGTTGAAAGAATGGATGAGGGATGAGTGTGGTTACAAGACCCATTGGAAAAAACACCTGTCCAGTAGATTGGGCCAGCAGTATCACCTTTCTGGGTAGAGGTCTATGGCTTGGGCAAGGGTGTCTACAAGACCCTGTCTGGATGCCCTGAGGACGTTCCATAGCTAGTGTCTTCAGGACAAGGGAGTTGCCTACAGCTAGCTGTACAAAGGCTTTTGTAAGATTTTTTTTTGTATATCAGTGTCTCATGGGTGACAATATGTAGCTCTGGAATGAATAACCACTGGCTACTGAATCCTTTGCTAACCATCTTCTGAAGTTTTCCCACAGCAAAATGTCCTCGGAGCTCACAGCTAAAGCCTTGAGTTTGTTAAATTTGGAAAGATCTTGAAATCAGCTTGCCAAGAGGTTTTGTATGCAAGGAAGAGAAGGTGAAATAGGAAACATTCCCAGTTTGTTTTCTTCCCGAAGCTTAAGTACTGAGGCATATTCGAAGGCAAGATGGGAAATCATTTTTAAAAGGCATGATTTGATGAGTCATCAGGCCCCATTCATGCTATTAGAATAAAGAGAATGAAGACATTTAGCACACACACTTAAGAAGCTTTAGTGGGCTCAGGGATAAAAGGTTGCACTTTGGTTATTGTATATAGGTGAATGGAACTGGTTCCACTTAGAAACAATTTGAGGGGGAGTCTTCAATATAGATTTGCCATGTTGGGATACACCAGCAGGTGGCAATATGTCCAGGTCTGATCATTAGGAAAGTGGTTTGGAACTCTAATCTGCTTCTATTCTTTCCAAAAATAAACATTACAAAATTAGCTGGCTGTGCCCTGAACCTCAAAAAAAAAAAAAAAATCCGACAATAAAGAGTCATCTTGGGCCTCTGTTTATCTTTTTCTTTTTTTACTCCGTTCTAACGTCAGCCTGAGCTCATGCATCTATTCAGGGATAATGATCCTTTCATGAACTGTTGTGGAATGACTTTTAGAGACTGCACTGTTAAGTAATTGTTTCCTCTCTCCACATCTACTGTTTATTAGATTTGATTTTCACAAAATGGCCGAAGTCTCGTAGCATGGACACAGGTTTAACTCGGAAGTGTGGAGATAATGGGGTAAAAGGAAAGCCACTTGATGTCTGCAGACAGAATTGGAGAACTAGATTGTGTGTGGTTGCCCCAGTGCAGAACTATTCAATCGTAAAAGTAGATGAGTGGTTAAATCTCTCTCTCTCTCCACTGTAGAAAAAGAAACGGGAAAAAGGATTTGGGAACTCCCCAGAGACCTGTAATGCTATTTACTGGTTACATGTATATTCTTCTCCATCTCGTTTCACCAACAGCTTGTTGAGTTGCTGTGGAGGGCACCATGCTTTCTCAATCTGGCAAACAATACATGGCATTTTTGCCAAGGCAAAACAGCCTAAAAGCTGTATTTATGCCAAGAACTCCAAGCTCCCCAGCCTCGCTCGCCGGCCCCCTGCAGCCCGCGCACCCCGGGGAGTCAGGACTGGGGCGCTGGCCGGCAGGTGCCACAGGTGAGCGCCAACCCCGCTCACCTGGACGGAGGGCACCTGGACGGCCCGAGGGCAGCGGCCAACAAGTACTTTCCCCGCAGGAAGGAGAGTTTCCAGCACGGGGTGGGGTCGTCCTCGGGGACACCCCGAAGTGCGCAGGCCGGCCCCCCGGGGTCCCCGAGGCTGGCCGCGGGACTCCGCAGAACTACTTACTTTTCCGCTCCCCCGAGCGAGCGCGGCAGGGCGGAGGCGTCGGCGCGGGGGCGGCGCGGTCCCGGGGCGGGCGGGCGGAGGGATCCCGGGTGAGGCGGTCCCGAAGTCAAGGGAGGAGGCCCCGAAGGCGGCGGGGGAGGGGACGGCTGCGCCGCTCGGTCGCTCGCGCGCTCGCTGGCTCGCGCAGGCCGGCGCCGGGGCCCGGAGACAGCACCGGAACCGGAACTCGCGCGCGCCCCCGTCCGCCCGTCCGCGGGGGTCGCTCGGCCCCTCACCGCGCGCGCGCTCCCGCGAGGGCCCCACGACCCGGCCGGCCGGCCCAGCGCTCCGGGCCCTCCTCCTCCTCCTCCGCCGCCGTCGTCGTCGCTCGGGGGCCGGGCTTCCAGGCCGAGCCCGACCGGACCTCCCGCTCCTCGCGGGAACCCCGGCGTCGGGGAGGAACCCCCGCCTGCGCCCGCTGCGGAAGAGCCCGGGCCTCCGGGAGATGGGAACCGGCCCGCGGCGCTGAGACGCTCCCTGTCACCCCGGGCGGCAGACGCCCTCCGCCAGCACCGCGGCTCGCCCGCTCGCCCGCGCCGGGAGCCGGGAGCCGGGTAGGACCGGCCGGCGCGGAACTCCAGAGGGGCCCGGGCCCGGGGACATGGGGCGGCGGGAGCCCGACGCGGGACGGCCCGAGACGCGGCCGAGGCTGCGCGCACGAGCGGCCGGCAGCCCCAGATAGACCCCGGGAGCCGACGCCCTAGCCCCGGAGGGAGTCCGAGGTCCCTGCCCGCGACTGCGGACTTCCCTGGGGGACGACGTTTTCCTTCTCCCCGGGCTTCTCCGAGGACTTCTCGCTCGCCTCGCTCGGGTGGCTTCGGGAGAGAACTTGTTTGGCTCCCACCCGCATCCCCTCTCCTTGACCTTCCCCTCGGACGTTCTAGATGACTGAATGGAGGTTGGAGTTGGACTTTCGTGTCCCTGCCGGAATTGGGCCTGATCCCAGCGCACTGGGGGTGGGGTGGAGGTGTTCCTGTAAAATGCAAGTTGGATAAAGAGAAGACCTCGCCAAGGGCCCCAATGAGCGGCACACAGTCGACTCTCACCGACAGGTGGGTAGGAGATGCCTCCTCCGCCGGCCTCCCGGGATCGGGCCCTCCGCTGCAGGGGAGGGAGTCCTTGACTGCAGATTGCCTTCTGCCACCGCGGTTGACAGGCTTAGGAACGAGGTGCTGGTCCCCCCCCCCCCCACTTTTCCCGGAGCTGTGCAATTAGTCTACGGTGGCGGCCAGGTTATCCGGTTGATTGAATTTGGAAATGCAGTTTTTCGGGAGAGAAACTTTCCCCCATATTCTCAAAGAAGGGAAAAAATCGTGGTTGCGGGTTTTTTTCTATGGTGCGCCTTAGGGTCGTGTACACATCTTGGAACCAGAGGAAGGTCGTTTTGGGTGAAGGTCAGGGCCTGAGGTCTGTAGATGTTGGTGCATCGTCAGGCTTACTCCTGTCTGGTAGTTGTAGATAGTGTCGGCACCTTAGGAACTTCTCTCTGTGAACTTAATTTTTCAACCAGCTGCATGTTGGTTTGTGAACTTGATCTCTTTTAAGTCTTGACCTGCATAGTGTCTAATTATTAATTACCTAATAATTTTCCAGAATGTTGACATTACTAGTAAATCATGGGCTCTTGCTGGAGGCAGTATCCGGAGCTGAAAGAAATGAGGGAAAATTCGTGGAGCTTGCTTTTAATTCTTTTTTATATTTCATCTCCCAGAGACACTGGTATTGAAAGGATACTCCAGGTATGGCTCAAGCATAGCAGGTGGATTTTGTCTATGTGGAGAGACTCTGGTTCAAGGGGTGTTCCCTTAAAACGCCTGCTCTTTTTGAGCTGGTTAATTAATAAGAGCAAACCGTTTCCTCTAGCATATTTTATTTCTCAGTTATGCCACTGAGAGCTAGTCCCAAATTTCATCAGCTTGTTTTTAGTGTCAACCTTCAAACTGCTACATAAAAAAGACCAAACAACTGAATTAGAAGGCCAAAATTCTTTGAAAAGTGACATAGTAGTACTCCTGAAGAAAGTAGTTTAATTTCCTAATAAGAGTTTCACCCAATTGTAAGACTCATTTGTTGATTTTAAAGGGGCCAAATTCCATTATCATACCATAACAGCTACTCCAGAAACAGAACTTCCTCTTCCTGTTGATGCTCTCCAGTGTCACATGAATGTTCACCTAAAAGATTCCATTAAATACTTCACTGTTTATGTTTACCATTGGCTTGCATACTTTGTTAAATGGGATTTCATTTTCAGGGTTGTTTTTTGAGAATACACTTCTTCACATGACTAGTAATAGTGATTCTGTCTCTCTTGCTCCTTTTTTCTTTTTTTCATTCCTTTTCAGGGTGTTTTGCTTCAGAGAAATGACTCTTATTAGGAATGAATAATTATTTTGCTGGTTCATTCAATTGTTGCCCCTCCCTTTGTTTTTTGACCTTGTAGACAAATAGCCTTCCCAGGCACTGAGGTAGTGCTGGATTTTCTTGGGATGCTTGGCTGTTTAATTTCTAGAAACAGAACTTGGAATCACCAAGTCATTCCACATAAAAGCACCCACATAAATGTTTTTCTTCAGCATTGTTTCTTAGAAATTGTCATTCTCTTTCCAGTATCTTGGAAATAAACTTTTGAGATTTGTATTCTTTTTATAACTTATATAACATGTGAATATAAAATGAACATGTATGTAACTCCACTGAGCCTGGTACTAGAAATGCAGCCCAGATTGACCTTGAACTGGTGGCAGTTCTCCTGCCTTTAATTCCTGAGTACTGATATTTCAGGCATGAATCGCTATGTTTGACAAGCATCCATTGGTTGAAGGACTCTCCTTAGATATTTATGTAACACTACATGAACATTATATGAAGTCAAAGTTTTTTTTTAAAGGTAAATTTTATTTATTTGCAAGCGTGTATGTGTGAGCACGCACATGTGCACCAGGATCTCTTACCACTGAAGACAAATACCAGATGCATGTGCCTCCGGTGCATCTGTGAAGTTGAGTTTTGTAAAGTGTCTTTTAACATGGGGGGCTGGGGGAGTTTGTATTGGTGAAGGGAAGCAGCGAGCATGTTATTAAAAATACTTTGCAGGAATAAGGCCTAAATGATGACTTTTCTACTCATTTGCTTTAGACAAGCCATTTAAGACAAGAACACACACAAAGGCAAGTAGCCTGTTCTTTGTCAGGCACTGTGCTGGGTGAAAGATTAAAGGGTGACTTTTAAGATTCATGTTCAAGGCCTGGGAATATGGCTTAGTGGTCAAAGGCACTTACTTAGAAAGCCTGATGGCCTAGGTTCAATTTCCCAGTACCCAAGTAAACCCACATGTACAAAGTAGTACTTGTGCCTGGAGTTTGTGCAATGGTGCTAGACCCTGGCATGCACATTATCATTCTCTCTCTCTGCTTGTAAATAAATATTTTAAAAAAGAGATTCATCTGAAATTTCTTTGAGGATTAATATTCCAGAACTGGTTCAGGTCCTGCATAACTATTATTTTTAAAGAAAAAACCTTAGAAACAGTTTACTTTTGCTGAGATCTGTTCCTTGGGAATTGATCACATGTGAGTATTTTGATTTTTTTTTTTGAGAAAGGTCTCACTTTGTAACATAGGCTGGCTGGAGTCATAATCTTTGCTGTTTTCCTGCCTCAGCTTCCTTGAGTCCTGGTATTATAGGCAAGAGCCACAACAGGTCATAGATTTTTGCTACTTTTTGTTTTCTCTCAAAATCAGAACTATGTAACCATTACTTTTTCCTTATTCCAGAAATACAAAACAGCCCTTTCTCTTTAAGACAGTAGTTCCTGATTTGAATATAAGTTGAGGTGAAATCTGGAAGTACTGGTTTAGTAGTGTTTTATGCCAGCATGCCTTAGCAAAGATAGGAGTATAGAAAAATTTCTGCTTTCTCTCAGCTTTCATGTCATCCCATTTTCCCTACTGTCTAACTCTGGTGTACAGTAGGTTTTTTTTTTTTTTTTTTTTTTTGCTGATTCGAGGGCTATAGACAAATTAATCCTGTCAATGTAGCTTTTCAGAGACCCTTTCAAGTTTGAAGTACTGTATGTGGTATGGCTTTGTTCTGGAGAGTGTGCAGAGCCACCAGGCCAGCTGTGTGAGTTGGAGTTCTTTCATTGTGGTGCTTCTGACTGACTACAGAGTCTGTCCTCACTTGAAATCAGACTAGCTGGTTTTGGGCGTTGTTCTGTTTTGCAGTTTGTGGCAGGCGACACATGGCTGAACAAGATAAGAAGGGTTTTATTCTTGTGTTGGGACGTGCTTGGGCTGGGATGGAATTCAGCTATGTTTAGGATCTGATTGGTTACTTTGGATACTCAGAACTCTGTTATATCCTATTATTATTTTGCAGTTAAATTAACACATTTATTTGTTTCTTTCCCCTAACTTTTACTCCCAGCCCCTACTTTTTTTAAATCTTAAAACTCAGATTGTTCATTTGTTATGGAAAAGGAATTTTAACACTAATGTTCTTGTGTGCACTTCTGCTGGAAGGTGTGTCTGTATAGAACTAAGCACTTGCCCATTCATTTTGAGAGTGATGACTAAAGAAAGATTACATTGATCTTCTCTTGCAATGAAAAGCCCTTTGGCCTAGAAAGAAGAAATTAATAAACCTAGACAAGAATGTAAAAAAAACAACTCAAATTGTTCATGGAATCTCTTGTTTTTATGTAGTTTATTTGGAAAGTTTCAGAAAAACAAATCCAAGGCGTTTATGGATGTCTTCTGTCTCTTGCTTCGTCCCTTCTTTGAGCCAGGTTTTCATGAAGCCAGGGCAGTGGTAGAGATGTCTGATTACTGCTGTGGCAATTGGTGTTTCTTGTAAGAAGTAGAGGAGAGGATGCTCTTGCAGTGGACTCAGTAGATGTCAGGCTAGATTGTGTAACTGCTAGTTTTTCAAGGAAGTACAGGTAGGAAAGCTATCAGGTTTTTCCTTGAAATACATGGACCTTTGTTTTGTCTATGGCCTATGGATTTTGTTGTTTTTCATTTGTAGATAAAGGGTTTTTTTTTTTTTTTTTTTTTTTTTTGGTTTTTCAAGGTAGGGGCTCAGTGTAGCCCAAGCTGACCTGGAATTCACTGTGTAGTCTCAGGGTGGCCTTGAACTCATGGAGATCCTCCTACCTCTGTCTCCGGAGTGCTGGGATTAAAGGTGTGCACCATCACACCTGGCTTAGATAAAGGTTTTTAATGTAGCAGAATTTTCTTAGGACTGAATCTAGCTTTAAGCTTATTTAACTTAAGCAAACTTTATTTTTTTCTTTTCCCCCAATGTAAGGTCTCACTCTAGCCCAGGCTGACCTGGTACTCACTTTGTAGTCCCAGAGTAGCCTCAGTTCTTAGTGATCCTCCCACCCCTGCCTCCTGAGTGCTGGGATTGAAGGTGCTCACCACCATGCCCGGTTTAAGCAAACTTTTTTTTTTTTTTGGTTTTTCGAGGTAGGGTCTCACTCTAGTCCAGGCTGACCTGGAATTCACTATGTAGTCTCAGGGTGGCCTTGAACTCACAGCAATCCTCCTACCTCTGCCTCCCGAGTGCTGGGATTAAAGGCGTGTGCCACCACGCCCAGCTTAAGCAAACTTTTAAAGTGAACATGGAAACCTCTAACATATTCATTTACTTATTTTTCCTGCCAAGATTGCCTTATTGTTCTTTTGGTTTGAAAAAAAAAAACACTCATGTCTGTGTGTCATTTTCAACATTGCATGAGTTATCTGTAAAGTGAAGTTATTTGTAACATTTTCTTATAAAGCAAGTCAATTTCAAATACAACTTGAAATTGATGATGAGGATCACAATGTCTCCTTTGTGTTATTTTATTTTTGTCTTAGTTCGGGATAAAATCTTGATTTATATTAATTAGGCCTGCAATGGAACATTCACTTGTACTGTTTACATGAGTCAACATGGTGACTCCAGAGTAACTTAAAAATATTTTTATTTATTTATTTATTTATTTATTTGTGTGTGTGTGTGTGTGTGTGTGTGTGTGTGTGTGTGTGTGTGTATGCCCAGGGTCTCTTGTTGCTGCAAACGAATACAAGTGGTCACTTTTTTTGGATTTGGCTTTATGTGTGTTTTGGGGAATAGAACCTTGGCTGGCAGACTTTGCAGGCAGGTTCCTTTAACCACTGAGCTGTCCCCAAAGTAACTTTTAAAAAAATACGCACACTTATAATGTTCATATTTAGTCAGCAAATTGTCAAGAGATGCTTGATTTGAAATCACGATTCCAAGTGCTAACAGCAGTATATGACATTGAATTGACACATATGTTCTTAATTTTTAATTAAAATTTAAAATTTAGCCAGGTGTGGTAGTGCATGCCTTATCTCAGCACTCAGGAGGCAGAGGTAGGAGGATCAGCGTGAGTTTCAGGCCACCTGAGACTCTATACTGAGTTCCAGGTCAACTTGAGCTAGAGTGAGTACTACATGAAAAAAAAAAAAAAAAGAGAGAGAGAGAGAGAAATTTGAGGTATTTAGCAAACCCATAAATGGCAAATTTACAAGTTTCTCTCTGAAGCATTATGATTCTAGGCAAAGGGTTGGAATAATCTTAGAGTGATTGTTTCTTTTGAAAGTCATCCAGAAGTGAGCATGGATTGCCTCCTAAACTGATATGTATCATAGAAACAACAGGATATTTTAGTGATTCTCCACAGGTAATTGGAGGGACTTTTGTGTTGTTTGTCTCACAAAGTTATTATACATGCTTCTTATCTGTGCTTGCTTAACAGGCAGGAAAAGGCCCTGGGTTCTATACCCAGCATGACTGGGTGACAAACCAAAGGCTTCTTCCTTCTTATGATATAATTGCTTATCTCTTAGAAATTAACTGGGCCACATTTTCAGGAATAGGAAGCTTAATTTGGTGTCATCAGTTAAAATGTATACTTGATGATTTATTTGAAGATATTCTCCTTTCTCTTAACAATTCATTGTCTTAAGAATGACATTTGAATCAAAACCTTTATTTTTATTTTCGAGGTAGGGTCTCACTGTAGCCCAGGCTAACCTGGCACTCACACAGTAGTTGTAGGTTGGCCTTGAACTCATAGCAGTCCTCCTGCCTCTGCCCCCAGATGGTGGGATTAAAAAGGTGTGCCATCACACCAGTCTATGAATTGAACATTATTTATTTATGAGAGAGAGAGGGGGGGGCAGACAGAGAGAATGGGCGCTCCAGGGCCTCCAGCCACTGCAAATGAACTCCAGATGCATGCACCACCTTGTGCATCTGGCTTTATGTGGGTTCTTCTGCTTTGCAGGCAAACACCTTAACTGCTCAGTCATTTCTGCAGCCCTGAATTGCAAATTTTAAATCAGCACAGTTGTAATTGTTTACTTCTTTTTGAGTAAAATATTCTCTCATGTATGTAATATCTTATGATAACATAATTCCTTATTATTTATATATTTTCAGTTTTATATGTGACAGATCATGTTTCTGTCATTTATACTTTTAAGGCAACTCAAAGTTAAGTCAAGATTTTGAAACTGGTAAGAACAAACACAAGAGCCTCTCCCATTGGGGGAGTAGAACCTAGGGCCCCTTGTATGCCAGGCAAGTCTCCTATTACTGAGCTACACCTCCAGCCTTCAGACAATGATGTTAATCTAGATTTTCTTTTTACATATATTATTTTTTCTGTCCACCTTTGACCTTTGTTTAGTAGCTTTCCAACTTCCCAAGTCAGGAAAGTTCCACCCCCCTTACAGGATGCTTTCTTCCCAGTCCCTTATCCTAGCTTTAAATATCTCTAGAGGATAAAGCTTTTGTCACTTCCTCAGATTGAACAACAAGTTGATAGGTCTTGTGGTCAGGAAGCTTTTCCTGAACTTCAGCTCAAGCTTTTCTTTTAAGTTGTCCTGTTCCTTGTATATGTTTGCTGTACCAGGCTAAATAATGCTTTCCTCCCATTTCATATTTGCATGACTTGAATGGCTCAGATGCTTATCCCCCTCCCCACACTTACTGTTTGTTTAGCCAAGTGGTTTTCTGTTGTTCCATTGTCTAAATGCCAGTCTGTCTCCTTTCAGTTTTTGATTACCTTTTCCCAAATTGCTTTTTTAGTATAATTCTTACTCTCCTAGTAAAAAAAAAAAATCATATCCTATAGTTTATTTTGTTTCATATCATCAAAAAGTTCTAACTTTAGTTTTACTGTGATTTCGAGTTCTTTAATTTTTTTCCAGGCATAGCCTCATAATTATAGATTCTCGAAAACATTTTAATTCTGTAGAAATTAATGTATATTTGTTGTATGTGTGCATGTGTGTGTATGTGTATGTGTGTGTATGCATGTATACACTTGTGTATATATGTAGATCCAGGGATCAAAACCAGAGGCCTTTAGCTTGTTCAGCAAAAACTGAGCCACATCCCCAGCCCTTTTATTTTTTTCAAAATTCATCCCTATTTTCTTTTTAAATATTTTTTTTATTTGCAAGCAGGGAAGAGGACCGAATGGGTACACCAGTGCCTCTTTCTACTGCAAGGAACTCCAGACCCATGAGCCATTTTGTGTATCTGGCTTTACGTGGGCCTGCAGGCTTTGCAAGCAAGGATCTTTAACTGCTGAGCCATCTCTCCAGTCCAGCCATGCTTATTATAGATAGTATTTAAAATGGATGTAAGAGACTGTAGCAATCAAATGAAACAAACATATACAAATAGCATCATTACCAGATCAACTAATTAAACAATTACTCAAGTTATAGACTGTTTCTTTCCAAAATGATTCTTTCAAATACAGTTCCCCTAACATAACCAGTGTTTCAGTCATGTGATAAAAAGGTTGAGCACAGAAAATACTAAGTGTAAGCAGCCTTTAAGGACTAGAAATCAGGATTGAACATAAAACATCTTTGGAGTAAATGAAGAAATGAAGAAAATGCTTTCAGTCTATTACTTTATTTTTTATTTATTTATTTATTTTTTAAGAGCTTGATTTGTCAGAAGCTGCCCTCACTGACCCCATCTTATAGCTTTGGCCCATCCCACGGGCTGTATGTGACATCCCCCTGAGGAGGAGCAGCCCCAGTTTGCCTGACTCCTCCAATCTTTTTTTAAATTTTATTTATTCATTTTCAAGCAGAGAGAGAGAGAGAGAGAGAGCGAGAGCGCACCAGGGACACCACCCTGTGGGTCCTGGGGAATTGAACCTGTGGCCTTAGGCACTGGAGGCAAGTGCCTCTCTCTCTCTCTCTCATCCTTCTCCCCCTCTTTCCCTCCTCTCCCTCCCTCCCTCCTTCCTCTCTCTTCTTGATTTTTGAGGTAAGGTCTTGCTCTAGCCTAGGCTGACCTGGAATTCACTATGTAGTCTCAATCGCATGTGCCACTATGCCCAGCATCTTTTTCTTTTCTGTTCTCCTGTTATGCCTTCATGTAGACTGTTCTTAAAACTTAAATAACATTTTAACTTGTATTTATAAGAGTTGTTACTAATAAGAGATAGTAACAGAAAGAAAAATGTATATTTATTCATTTAATTAATTTTTTTGTTTTTTTTTTTTTTTCGAGGTAGGGTCTCATTCTAGCCCAGGCTGACCTGAAATTTCACTGTGTAGTCTCAGGGTGGCCTTGAACTCATGTTGATCCTCCTACCTCTGCCTCCCCAGTGCTGGGATTAAAGGTACCACGCCCAGTTTAAAAATGTATATTTAAATTATAAGATCTAAGATACATAAGATCAAAGAGCTCTTTTTTTTAATATTGTATTTATTCATTTTCAAGCAGAGAGGAGAGAGAGAGAGAGAGAGAGAGAGAGAGAGAGAGAGAGAGAGAGAGAGAGAGAGAGAGAGAGAGAGAGAGACAGGCCC